>JAOEHY010039592.1:0-11414 GCA_025447955.1 Psilopsiagon aurifrons | reverse complement strand
GTTCCAACAGTTCCATGTCCTTTTTATGTTGAGGACACCAGAACTGCACACAATACCCCAAGTGAGGTCTCACAAGAGCAGAGCAGAGGGTCAGGATCACCTCCTCAACCTGCTGGTCACACTCCTTTTGATGCAGCCCAGGATACGGTTGGCTTTCTGGGCTGCGAGTGCACACTGCCGGCTCATATTCATTTTCTCATCAACCAACAGCCCCAAGTCCTTCTCTGCAGTGCTGCTCTGAATCTCTTCTCTGCTCAACCTGGAGCTGTGCCTGGGATTGCTCTAACCCAGGTGTAGTACCTTGCACTTGGCACGGATGAACTTCATAAGGTTGGCATCAGCCCCCCTCACAAGCTTGTCCAGGTCCCTCTGGATGGCATTCCTTCCCTCCAGCTTATCTACCGAACCAGAAATCCAGTGAATGCTAACACAAGTACACCCTGGCTTCCCTAAAGACAAGCGCTGCACAAGTACTGGCTAAAGGAAAGTGTAGCAAAATATTAATTTGTACTATGAAATAGTAATCCCAGTTTCCTGAAGAAGGGAAAGGCTTGTCACAGATTCCAGAACAAATTGTCCCACAAGGGTGGCAAGTTTTGCATTCTTGCATTCTGCAGCAAATTAAAGGGAAAGATAAATCAAAGCCATTTGTCAAGATAATCTACTAGCAAAAGTCCATTAGATGCAGTTACTAGTGTCATCTCCTACAAAGATTATCAGCTCAGTTTTGGAACTGTTTTATGACATTGCAGACACAAACTGACTCCTACTTTTCCATAACAGGCTACAGACAGTCCTTCTGTCATTTTGTGAAACTCCTGAATAGGCAGAAAATGTCCACACACATTTTCTGATGAAAGTATGATGTTTTATCATACTTTCATATATTTAATACTCCTGGATGGATCATTAACTCATTTTCACTCAGAAGCCCTGATCCTAGAAAGAGCTACAACAAAAACTAGACTGAAATGCTGCCTGAACTACATCTAGCTAATTTTCTTTTTAGAATTAAACACTTCACCCTGTCCCAAAAAGTTCGCCATCAGTCTCCAAGTTAATATGCACTGCCTTCAAGATGAGACTTCTTGATTGTAGGAGATTCCCAAGAACATATTAGATGTGTCTAGTACCACCCCAAGAAAATGACTATCATTATTGAGTCTGTTCTTTATAATTACTTTTTCCTATCTTGTACTAACTTATTGACACACAGCTTAGCTTAGTTCCCATTGGAGTGGAAAACCAGAAGTATTCCAGGAATAACACACATTTGAAGGCCAGTAGGTAAATATCATATTGTGCTTATGATATTTAAGGTGCTCCAATTTTTTTTCTGTTTACCTGAATTAAGGAAGGTGTCATATTGATCTTTCGATGGCACTAAATAATATAATCGGTGATGGTGGGTAGAAAAATTAAAACTTGTTGAAAAGACAATAGTACCTTATATGTCCACACACTTCAGTGGGGCTGATATTGACTGTTTTGTACTACAAGTCTTCAGCAACCATAATGAAAATGCATCCCTTAATGGCATATATAAGGAAGGTTGAAAAATAGTCAAGATTCTGCAAGATTCCTCTTACACACTATTTATTGACCTAATGAGCATCTCTGCTATGTATCTGCAGAATTCCAGAACTACCTTAAATATACTTGAGGTAAGGACAGCAGTGGGGAGGAGGAATCATGATTTTACTAATGGGTAACAGAAAAAACTCAGAGAACAGTTATTTTGTTACTCTTAAAAGTGATCTTAAGTCTTTCTAGCTCCTCTTCTAAGATGAGATAGGATGGCCTTGCTTAGTAGTTTCAGCTTCAGAAAGGAGCTTCCAAGAGTGTATCATTCATATGTCACGAAAGCAAATAAGGCCAGCATCAGTAGAGGGGCTGCCAGTAACCCTGACTCTTCCTCATTACAATTTATGACAAATTCCTTGTAATTGCAATTCTCTCTCTGCTAAGAAAACAGAGTAACAGTCATTCCAAACTGCCTTACTTCTAATTAGAGAAAGAAAATATCAGAAATTAATCAATTACCTATAATTCCAATCATACAATTAAATTCACTATAGCTGCAAAATAGCTTGAATTTAGTCTTCAGGAAGGGATAGTGTTAATTTTTCTTTTTTTTCTAAGTTTCTGAGTTTGCTTAGAGAATACTGAAGTACAACTTCCCAAGTTCAACCAGATCTCGAAAAGGCCAATTAACATACAACACTAAAGCCCTGCTTCAAGGACAGATTTCATAATTTTACAGTTTTTATTCTAAAACAAGCTGATGATTACTTAACTCAAAGATTAAAATAGAAACAAAGTGATTGTGTTTTAAAAGCAAGCAAAATCTGCGAAGAATTAAAAGGCAGCAATTGTAAGTCACGACGAAGAATGTAAAGAGAAGCAAAATCTGAAGACCACCACTGTTGTCAACGAATGTAAACAAAGAGTAATGATTGGTCATAAAGTGCCAAGGATATAAAATACAGTTCTAACTGCACAAATACAGTCGATTGAAAGGCTCTCATCTCACATACACATTACAAAACCACCAAAAATTCAGCTTAAATGATCAGTAATATCTTTGCACATATGCTGTTACTTTCAGAGACAAATGTTATCAAAATGTGATTTCAAACAATGACTCAAAAGATCAGCCACAGTAACTATAAATAAAGGTAAATTAAAGGTTTTGTACAGGACTCAGTTACTGTAAGACTGTGCCTGCCTGCCACTGCACATCCCAAGGAATACCGCCTTTGTAGGTCACCTCTAGCCATTAATTTATAAATTCAGTTAATTCCTGTGTTTTGTAATGTACCATTATAATCTTTCATTATATGACTAGAGAGGTTTGGCTAATGAAAGACATTAATAGAAATACATGAAAAGAAATACTTCTTACACACCAAAAGCCAAGAAAAACTACTATAGAAGTCAATAAAATAAATAGAAACATCACACTTCCTGAAAATCACAAACTTCTACTGTTAACACAGATGCCTAAATAACACTGCACAATTAAATATATATTTTTTTAAATTGTATTAAAAATCCTAAATATTCCAAACTGTTTCAACTTTAAATTTTGACCCAAAGTTAGCCCCATCCTTTTTAATGGTTACAATAGCCATCTATCATTTCACCTAAGGACCTGTTTATTCAGAACTTGTTACCAAGTCCTATTTAAACACGTAACAACCACATATTTTAAAAAGTAGTTTGCATACCTATGGTATCAGCTTTGCTAAATCTTCGGGTGACAACATTGTTCATATTTCCATTTTCACAGAGCTTTAATTCAGTTAGATATACTTCTACTTTGCAGTGCTTTACAAACATACCCTGTTCAACGACCTGAAAAACAGATTGGGATCAGGTATCAGTCCAAATGTGTTTTCATATACACACTTCTAAATACTTTAGAATATTCCTCAAGAAACTGAAGTTCTGGGAATGAAAGAAACTTAATAAATGTAAAAAATTAGAACTAAAATCATTTTATAATTTTTTAGAAATACAGCAAACTAAAAAGTACATTTTTTGCATGATCACGTTGTCTTACCTGTGTATAACACCACCACCATGACTTTCAATGTTTTAAGAACAGTGGGAATCACAAATACGCATGCTTACCCAAAAGATAAGATACTCAAAAGACAAAACCCACCAAAAGTTATTTTTTATTTCAAAATATATTCTTTGCATGCCACTTGCTCAAAACATGAAGAACCAGTTTTCACAGTTAAAGAATACATATAAAAAACAGAATACAAGCTATTAAAATCAGGATATCACATTTTAAAATAAAATCTACAAATATTGCACTTACATTCTGATAATACATTAATTTGAAATTTCATCTACTCATTACAGGGTTTTATGCTCTTTTTTGTAACCCATTAAAAAATAGTTAAGTATAAAGGTTTTGGGTATTTTTTAATAAAAGTAAAATGTAGAAAAAGATATTCAGGGTCACCTCTTAAATGTTTTTCCCTTTGATCTTCCAAAGAGTAACTGCAGTACTTAGTCATGTAGACTGTTCCAAAAATAACCACTGTCCTGATATGTGATACATCTGACAAATACGGTAATAAAAAAAAAAGCCACCAGCTAATTGCTAAGAGAGATCTGTACAAATATAACTTGTGCATGTGCCATAGGAAAAAGAAATGCATCAGCAAATGATTTCATTGCTGCTCAGTAGTTTGCTTTAGCTTTAATGACTGCCAACCATGATATTTAAATAAAAATACATCTTCATTTCAGCAGCTTAGTAGGGCTTCCACCTAGTAGAGTAACAACAACACAGTTGCTGTCAACAAAACCGTATGGTATGGCTAAGGCATTTCTGAGAATAAAACTGACACTCTAGTGGCAGTACTGCCACATTCTGTTGCATAAAGTTGTAATGTCATTTGACACAGGTCACGTAAAACAATAAAACAATTTAAAATCTGGACCCAAATTTCAAAAAAAGTTGATGTAAACAAAGGAATGAAAAAAAAAGTGTCATCCCACATCTATGAAAAAACACTAACAGAGACAGGAGAAAGATTCATGGACAAATGACAAAAGTATCAGAAAGAAAAGTTCTGAACTGGAAGATGCATCTCTGAGAACTACTGTTCATATTGGCAGAAAACAATGAAGCCATGCCAGTTTACAGGGCCACTCATTACACTCCAGGTATTTTTCCAGTTAGTTCCTTCCACATAGAAGCCAACTTACTGTAATTTCCCCTCTCTCTCCCTGAATTTCATGGCCAAAGTGAAAAAATTACATAAGTTTTACTTCACCATGATGATGGACGAGCATTCAGTTTGCTGAAATCCGCCTTCAGGAAAAACATTAACAAGTTGACAACATGTTTCTTTAAAGAAGGAAAGCCATTCTAATAGATTTCAGCTCTTATGGAACTAAAGAAAAAGCCATTCCAGGGATGTCTCTTTAAAAAAAAAAAACACACAAAAAAATCCCTCTTTTATTGTGTTAAAAAGAATGTTAAAAGCTACTTCTATTGCTGCCCAAATGAATCCCGAAGAGAGCAAATTTCTTCTATAGCTAAATCTGGCATTTGTCTGAAAAGAGCAGGCTTCAAGTAAGAGGCCAGCATGCACGCAGCTAGACCATAATCATGTCATAGAAGAAAAAGTTACATTACACTAGAAATCATATCAAACTAAATTCTAACCATAGTATTACTTCAGCAGTTCTTCAGGAATTAAAACAAACAAAACAACACAAGCATACTAACGGTAAATTTAAAAGTTGCAAACACAGCAAAATGTATTTTAAAACTTATACAATTCACTACAGTGAGGATACAACTGTAGTCCCTAGCCTGAAAATCTTGAGAAATAATACTATCAAAAAGACTGTATGATCAATAAACTGGTAAAATGTTGTATCACCTTAATAAAAAGGATGGTATGTCCTGGAGAAAAAAAATTAACATAAAAATGTTAATTTTTAAGTATCTCATACTACTGGAGGGCCACAGTACCACCATACCATGGACTGCTACCTGTGTTGAGGCAAGCTTTTACTTAAAGAAAAAACTCCCTTAGCAATCTGTTGAACACAGAAGACTCTGCTTACCTGAAAAAGAACTACCAATTACTCTGCCAGAGTTAACATCATTAGAGCTAGGCTCTTCACTAATATAGTCAATACAGTTTTAGGGTTTTATAGCTAATTACAAAATCATTTGCACTAATAGACTTTCAACTTCCTAGTGCAAGTTCTTGAAATATTAGAGGATTTACTTCCAGAGGAAAAAAAACCAGTTACATCCTTGTTTCTCAATACTAACAAAAATTAGGTATCTATAAGCAACTAAAGCAGGAGTTGTCTATATGATTATCACAGGCCAGGACTTCCAATCTTCCAATAAATTCATGTGCAACTCCTGCATATTTACAGGACTTAATCTGAATCATGTACAGCCCAGTAGGTTATTTAAGAGTACCTTGCGTGCTATTGGCTCTTGACCTTCCATCAGTGTGTACCAGCTAACTAGCCTATTCCAGCCTTCAGTTGGCAGAAGGATATAGTCCAGCTCATCAATGAGATGTTCCTTGAGAGACTGAGAATCACCATCTAAAAGAGAAAGATATTTTTACATGCATATTGTGATTCTATTGAGTTTTTAATGTATCATACATTAAACAAATGTATTTTCTGAGTCAGTTATACTATCAATATTTCGGTATTCAAAGCCAAACTCTTCTGAAACTCTTTAGGCAAACTACTCACTTCCTGCATAGCACACCTATTATAGGTAGTATTCCTACACTCAGGAATCCAAATGACAACTCCATATCCTCATGCTAAGTGCCTAACTTGCTATCACACACCATCATAGCCTTAGAGAAATCAATCCATTTCTCCGCCCACTTCACACATAATCCCACATCACCATGGATACTTCCATTTCATGCTACAGTTGCACCCTTCACTGAAAATGCAGAAATGGGTAGTTACAGTAGATCCAAGACAAAGTTTGAAGTCATTCATTGCATATCAGGCTGGGAAAATAACATGGTACAGCCCTCCTACTTAAAGGATCCTACATGCTCTGGAAACACAGACCTTCATGGGGACAGCAAGATGCAGCATGTGAAAGAAGTACAACTTGGCAACCTCTTAAGTAGCATGCTGTTAGTTTTCATTCAACCCTTATTACAGCAGTAAGACAGCAAATACTCTATATGTGTAAAATGTAATTCCAGATCTGAGCCACTGTCAGCTACAGACAATTAGGGCACTTGTCTTTCCATTTGGAAGTACCCAGCAACAGGCCAGCAAGTGCACATTATAACCGGAAGCAAAACACAGGGAAAAGTTCACAAACACATCTTCAGGCAACTCTTTAAAAGGTTTATACTGTATTTCTGCACTAATCCATCACTGCTACAGTTTATAGTAAGATCTAATCTGGATTCCATTAGATCTTTCTAAAACCCCAACATTTCTCCTAGTGTAGTTTCTTTCAGAATTTTATTCCATCAAAGCACCCTGACTTATTCTCTCATATTCAACACTGTTGAACAATCAGCTATTTTAATTACTTGCTTGTGCTTGCTTTGCTAATCTAAAGTTGACTACGTGTTCCTTTGAAGATGGCATGTCTGTACTCTACTATATTTAACAACTTTCTTTGCAAATGTTGAGATTAACTGAAAATCTCTACCTGCTACTTTTCACTGCTCCCAATTCATCCAAATGTTCTGGAAATAAGGGAGAAGAATTTAAGTAATACAGGCACAACATACTAATTCAGTTTCCTGGAATCAGTAGTTCTTGGATTTAACAATAGCTTTCCTTATCACTCCATTACACTGCAGAATATCCGAGAAAGCATGCCCATTTTGTTCTTTAAATCAGAAGCAGATTTTCAGGCTTAACACTTAACGAGGACAGTATGAGAGTAACTACTGCATACTACATGTCAAAAACAGGATTAAAACCAAAGTGTTTTAAGGTTCAAGTTAAGCTACATAGGAAACCTAGTATAGAGGACTACTGCTGTGCAGTTGAAGGAGACAGCTACTATTTGCTGAGCACATATGACCTTAATTTTAAAACTGCCTTCACACCGGAACAGTATATGTCAGACAGTAGCTGGATGAACTGTACCACTGCCAATGCAGATCCATCATTTTAAAACAATGAATGAGACAAAAGTAAAGGTCATAAACCCTGACCTTGTCTTTGTTTTGATAGGGATATTAATAAGCAGTGCCCAAATGACAGCAAGCAGGTTTTCAGGAGCTTTTAGCAAAATGTCTAAAATTACCTCAAACTTAACGCTAATGTATTAGGCTCCACATCCACAGTAACATAAGACACAATCTGAATATGTATATAAATCAAGATATAAATAATAGAGATCAACTAACACAGTACTTTGCTATTTTAGAAATCAGACCCCCTTTTTTTTAAGTGGGTAGACACAGAACAAAGAATAAGCTGATGCTGCCACAGTGAGGATACAAGTTTCTTAACACATCCGATTGCAACTGAAGCGGGTTACCTGAACATGCCTGCCCCACTGCAAGATTTACTGCAAGAATGTACAAAATACCCAGATCCTCACGTTTCAGAAAACAAAACACATCACTCACCTGGAGCAAAAAGACCTTTAAGTTTGTGGATGGAAGAAAACATGCATATGACAATACATGTCTTCTTAGAAGGCACTGATACTAGTCACTGTCAGACATGCACACTCACACTGACAACTAGTGCAACATGGTATGATAAGTCCTATGAAAAAGGCAATTATCTTTAACATTTAACTTGTAAAATAATGAGATATTAATTACAGTTGAGAAGTTTTGAATGAAGAAAGTCAGAGTTCATCATAAACCGCATGAAGCTATAAAAATTTTTATTACTAGGTGCAAACAAATTGTGTGTACTATAATATTACCTGTAACTGCAAAGAGGGAAACCAAGTATCTGCTAGATTTCAGATCTACTGGATTTTGCAGATTAAATATTAATAGCTCCATGGTATTTCAATGCTGGATATTACATATACAATTTGACCTAAAGATTAAAATATCTGGGAAAGTATTCTGAGACGTGTGTCTACAAATCTGACCACAGTTCAGCAAAAGTCAGTCCAACCTGAATAATCATATCAGCGGCAGAGTTTAACCATACTTAGGAGACCATAAAATTAGAAAATTATCCTCTGTCATTTCATACCACTTTATATTATCACTGAACTGCATACTACCACTTCTTCAAATGTTCCAGACTCAAAGTAAGGGCTTGTGGCTCATTTGCAAAAAGAAATTCTAGAGTTCAACTTAAAAATGTTGTCATAAATCAACCACTCTATTTAAGTTAAAAATAAACCCACAAAACCCCAACAAAACCCCAAACAAACCCAAACCACACTTTCTGAACTCAGGCTATCTACTTAACTAAATTTCAGCTCCCAAAGTATCCCAAAATATTGTAAGCTAGTACTTTTTGTGCTGTTAAATATTCTGTTACCATTGCAAAGAAGTTCCAATAATTTCATTTATGAAATTGTGATTTGTTAGGGAAATCTATTCCAGTTCCCTTGTCATGGTATCAAACAAACAAAAAGTTTCACTTTCATATATACTGAGACTCATTTACACTATCAAATACAAACAATGAATGAACTGTGACAAGTTCCCACTATATGTTAGTATTGGCTTGTTACACAATTGGAAGCAGTTACCTTTGAGAAGTCCAGAATTATCAATAGGACCAGGGTACACATTCTGATCTCCCATCTGGTATTTGTCCCAGCTGTCAAAACCCACATATTTTTTCCACTGTTTGAACCAGCGACTATCCACTAGATACCTTAAATGAAAGAAGACACACAAGTTAGTTACTGGCAGGCTACCATTTCCTACAGTACCAATTAATTCATGTGAACACACCTGTACTCATCAGTTTTGCAAAATGGCAAATGTTTTTCTGTCTGGTCTGCTAACCATTATCAGCATCTCCTACCAACATGCACTTTAACTGTGGGCAATTAGAGAGCCCACTAATCCCAGTAGGCAAGTACAGTTTTGCAAGACTGCCAATACAGTGTACCAGAATTTGAACGTTAAGTTCAAAAAGATATTTCCCTTTTTAGCATGAAATAATATCAGTTTTAATTCCTGCTCTCAATCTGTGAATTCAGGAGATTCAAGCTAAGCTGATAATTAGACAGCACTTTTAAAAATGAGGTAACTTTTAATAAAGCATTTTTTCCTGACAGAGTTTTATTTATAACATTCGTATGCAAGTAGAAAAACTTCAGAGCTCTGATGTCCTGTCAAGATCCAGAAAGTGTGGTTTTCTTCCTTTGAGTCAGCATCAACACATACAGTAAATGCTCTGCTTTTTGCGGCAGTACTAGATGTTCTTCCTACATATAATTATCAACTTCACACTTCCATATAAAGGGATATCTATAAACTCAGCCCTACAGTATTTCTACCCAGATCAAACTGTTGCCAGTCTGGCTTTTATGAAGTCCAGCAATACCTATATTTTATATATTTTTGTCCAGAATGCCTTTAAGATGCAAAATTTGTTGAGAGAGCTTCATATTTTATTATATATTTAAAAAAGAAAAAAACCCAACCACCTTCATTATTTCTCTTACCTAGAAGTATCCATCTCCCCCTTTTTGCTGCTACCCTAGGACTTGTCAGAATACCACTATCAGGATGAAACACCAGGTCAAACTAAAGATCATAGGTAATCCTCAGTCTTTTCTCCAGTACTTGATTACTAAACTCTTGTTTGCAGCATACCAATGAAATGCTACTGAACCTTTAAGAGACCACAAAACTTCCTGGTGATTCAAATACTAGTCTGCTAATACATACAGCTTTATTAGGCAATCATTCTGTAGGAGTTACTCATGAACACCAGGGTAAACCAGAAAAAGCCATTAGCACCCACAACTCTTGCAACCAAAGAAGTATAAAAACATTGCTTGAGTATACATTTTACTGAATAGGTTTAAAAAATATACATGAGTAGGGCCTTACATTTGCACTTCTAAATGATGCAACACAGTAAGAATTAACAAACCTAAGATATTTAAGTTTTGACTTATTTCTTCTTTTCAAGTTTTTTCTTTCTTACACACACAGATTAAGCCTGGAGTAAGCCTCCAGAAGCACTCCTAGCGAATTTCTGGTAAAGAAGGGATAACTACCAAGAAGTACTGAGTGAGTGGGATTCTTCATAGTCAATTTATCAGATTTTCTTCTCAAAGAGCCCCAATATTTCTGTTTCTACACAATATACTCTTGTATACAAGTGTGTGAATCTGCAGGCAAAACTCCTTTGGAAAGTTAAGAGGAGGAAGGCATTGGAAGATCAAGATAGGCCTTGGATGCTCAGTTCCCCTACGTTGCTTCAAAACCACCAAAGATAAAGGTCTCAAACACAACTTTACAACATCTATGACAATAGCATCCTAAATCACAAGGCAAACAGTCTTGATTCAAAATACATCAAGAGTAATAATGAGTCTGTGAACAAATTACTCCTAGTCTTAGCTTGTAACTACCTTAAGCAAACAAACAGCAAAGGCAGAGATATGTCTTAACCAAATTCCTCCCTTACTCACCAACGCCAGCCATACCCTGGAGACACTCACCAATGCAGCACAGTACATTCACCATCCATCTGCCAGTATAACACTTGGTCTTGTATCTATTCTACTAT
Source organism: Psilopsiagon aurifrons (assembly GCA_025447955.1). Classification (NCBI taxonomy): domain Eukaryota; kingdom Metazoa; phylum Chordata; class Aves; order Psittaciformes; family Psittacidae; genus Psilopsiagon; species Psilopsiagon aurifrons. The sequence continues at coordinate 185 of JAOEHY010039592.1, read as the reverse complement.
CACAACCTGTTACTACTGCTCAAGAGTCATCACCTATGATGAGTTGCTATCTCTTCCGAAACTGCTCTGTACACAACTTCGTCATTGAACTTGCAACACAATTTCTTTCTGTCGTGGTTTAAGCCATTAATCAGCCACGCAGTTTGTTCACTCACTTCCCCCTTTTTCTTCCCTCTGCTCCTGGA
>JAOEHY010039591.1:0-26142 GCA_025447955.1 Psilopsiagon aurifrons | reverse complement strand
CCCTGCCCATGGGAGGGGGGTTGGAACTAGATGATCTTAAGGTCCTTTCCAACCCTAACTATTCTATGATTCTATGATCTGCTGTAGGCTACTCAACCAGGAAGACTGAGTGGATGAGTCCCTCTACAGACAGGTAGGTTCTGCTTTGTGTACACAAGCCCTGGTCCTCAAAAGGGGACTTCAACCACTTTGATACCTGTTGGAGGGACAACACAGCAGGGTATAAGCAATCAAAGAGGCTCCTGGAATGCGTTGATGATCACTTTCTCCTCCAAGCAGTAGAGAAACCAGTGAGGAGACATGCTATGCTGGACCTTAATCTTACCAACATGGAGGTCCTGGGGGTTAATGTGAAGCTCAAGGGCAGCCTTGGCTTCAGTGATCATGTAATAGTGGAGTTTGAGATCCTTAGGGCAGTGTTGTTCAGCCTGGAGTTGAGAAGATTCCAGGGAGACCTCATAGCAGCCTCCCAGTGTACAAAGGAGGCCTACAAGAAAGATGAAGTGCTATTCATGCTGACCTTCCAGTTCCCACTTTGGGAACATTCCTCCAAAATGCTCCTAGCTGCTGGTCCAGGTCACAATTCATGGCAAAGTCCCCAGAGGAAAGCTTGCCTTCATTACTGCATATTAGAAAAGAAAGTTTGGCACTACTTCTGAATACCAGTGTTGAGGTCGGACCATAATAAAACTCTGCACCCTCACTGTTTTTCCTATGTTCTCTCTTTTTATTTTTTACCTCGCCAGGGGTGTGTTTCGATGTTGTGGCCATTACTGACATAAGGAAATGACTGAAAAATAAATGAAGAGTCAAGAGTAATGCCACTATATTGGGTGTTCAGTGCTAAGGTATATTATTTTTAGTAAAAATAAGGAAAAAACAGGCTCAGAGTGACATATTTATCTTCTCCTCCTCCACCCTGTACCTGTTCCCCTCAACCCTCCTTTTCTGGCTTAAGAAAACCTAACGTTTTTCCCATAATGTGTGGGCAACTTCAGTGCATCTGCATTTCTGAGAGAGAGTGGGGAGAGAAAGGAGAAAGTGAATGACTAAGAACTGCAGCCAGGGTAGGTTTTCAGCCTTGTGCTGCTTGCCACTCATCTAATAAGGTTCTGTAGGGAACCTGGTGCTTTTTTTTTTGTTTCTCTGCTCACTGACAGTGGTGATGCAGCAGCAGCAATGCCTCAACCCTGAAACTCAGTCAGTGACCAGTAGCTTCAAGAGCTAAACTCCACTGAGCTGCTTCTTGCCCTGCCTTCCTTTCCTATCCCACCAAGGCCAAGCCAGGTTTAACCCCCCTTGCACAGTGTGCTGGGGTGGCAGTGGGCTGGCCAGCAGCTCTTGCAGAGAAAGAAGGGGCAGGTAGGAAGCAAAAACCTGTCTGCATCCCAAATGTACACAGACATTAACAGCAATACCAGCAATGCTCTCAGCACAGCAGCAGCTTGCAGAAAGAGAGGCATAGGTGCCAGTTTGGTTAGGATGTGTCTGCACTGAAAGGCATGCTCACTGGCACCCATGACCGCGTGGTTTCAGTCTGCAGTGGGATTTGTAAGAGGAGGTGTCTTTTTTCCATTGATGATAAGTGTGAGCAGGAACAGCTGCTGACTGCTTGAAATAATAGCGGAGGCACTGAGATGTTCAAGTCAACACAAGTTGGCCTTGAGAGTTCTGAGCTCTGGCTTAAAGTGTAAGATTATCCTTCAGTCGCAGGAAGCTGATCACCCATGCCAGTAAGTGAAGTTCAGTGGAGGTGAGGTGACTCATGCAATCACTTCAGTCTGCCTGGTTCCTGAAAAGGTGGTTTCTTCTCCTCCTCCCCACCCAGGACAGCCACAGTTTTACAACTGCTGCTTCTTCACAGCTGCTGCTCAGTACTGCCTGAGGTGATGAGGCAGCCCTGGCCAAAGGGTGAGCAGGAAATCTCTCCCCTGCTGAAAGAGAACACAAAACACATGAACAGCCCTGCTCCCCATGGCAGATGTGGGGACACCATCTGCCTTTTCCGGCCACCCAGAAGGTTTACAGAGCCCAAGCACAAGTCTTCCCTACTACAACCCTGTGAGCCCCCATTGCCATGACACCAGCACTCTGTGAACACCAATGGGTGCCACACAGATGCTTGGAGACATTTGGGCTCCAGCTATACCAGGCTGGCTCCATTGAGTCACACTGGCTGGGGACCAGGTGCCAAAAGAAAATAATCTTTCATTGTGCCTCCCTTGTTTTTTGGGATTTTTGAATTGGTTATTCGTGGTGATTCCCCTTCATTAAAGGAAGGACATGAGTAATTTTTGTACATTGCTGGTTTGCTAGTAATGATGTCAGGAGATTAAAAGTAAAAAAGAGGACAGGAAAAATGTTATGGTCTCTTGTAATCACCTTCACTGTTTCTCAGGAACAATTAGTCAGCTTCCTTTAGCTTTTTCTGGGAGTTCTTCATGTGTCAGAAAAGAAAGAGTAAAATAATCCTAAGGAAAAAAAAAATAGAAAATATGATATGATGATAAAACCCTAGACAGGCAAGACAAAATAAAAACATCTTTAATGCCTAATGGAGCACTTAAGTGAAGACATAAGAGGTGTCTAAGGCATGGACTGTAACTGAAATGAATTGTTTTCCGTCTTACTTACCTATGTTTGATGGGAGAAAAGACAAGTGTGTGGATCATAGGCAGCCTTCCCTAGTAATAATTGGGCTGAGCTGCAGGACACTTTGAAAGGACCCACTACGGGTGTAGGTTCAGACTGACTTGTGTGTGACATAGAAAAGCTTCTGTGCTGGCATTAAGTAAACAGGCATTTACAGTACAGCTGTGTAAAAACCTCACAAGTGCTATGGTGAGGGGAATATCTGAAATATTTTCCCCAGGTGTTGGGACAGGTCAGACAGAAGTCAGCTGGGCATCCCTGGTGTAGAAAGGAGTGTCTTGAGCCTAGAATTTCCCTCCTGCTACTAGCTTTCATCATTAGTGCACAGTAATATGACCTTTTCTCTCCACTGACAGTAAAAAGCAGGACCTCAGCAAACCTCAAGGGACATAAGGATGCTTGCTTGTGCAAGGCAGCTCTCCTTGCTATCACTGAATGCGCTTTAGAACAGCAGGTTCCTAGCCAGGAAACAAATGGGAATACCCTGCTGGCTGAAATCTCTTGGACTTTAATGGATGGGTGTACCTGTTTGTAGAAACATCATCCTGTGGCAGGAAAGTACCAGCTTTGATCAAGCTTAACCTGGGATTAGACTTCCCACAGCCAGGGGAGACAGATGCAAGGGAGTTGCGCATGGCTGACTTCCTGGGCAGGTGGTGCACCCCCTCCTTTGCGTCATGGGATGTGCAAGGTTGTAGTCTGATTCATTCTGAGTCAGACCAGGAGCTAGAGCATGGGCCCTCCATGGCCAAGTAGGTGTTGCTGGTCTCTTTTTTCTTTCTTATTTTTACTATTTCTCTCCCTTTCTTCCTGCCATCCTCCAACTACTATCACCCTCCTCTTTCTACTGCCACAGCACTTAGTCTCTTTCTCACTCTTGATTTGGATCCTATTTCCAGATTGCAGGGAAGAAGACAGGAGGATATTCAACAAGCCTATCCTCCCTTTGCTGTGATAATACACCCCCCAGCTCAGCTGCTCAGCTTTGGCAATGCTGGCAACAGTGGCAGCCATGGTGGAGACGAACAGCTTTACTCAGCATTGCCTGAGAATCAAATAGCCAGTACTGGTTTCCCGCTTGCAAACAAGAAACCTGAAAACAAAGGCAGTAAAACACCAGTGGTTGTCCTTTTCCCAGGCTCCAGTGTTGTGCAAAGAGGCTCTTCTCTGTTGCGGAGCAATCGCCTCCATCAGCTTCTCTGCTGCACTTCCCTGCCTGAAGAGAAGCCCCTTTGAGTCACCAGGAAGTCTTCTCTACGCATTCAGTGCTGGAGCATGCAGGCAGCTGACCTCGCTCCCCACGGCTCCTGCATTTATATTAAACCCTTCCTTGGGATTTTAAGATTACCAAACACACTGTTTCAACAGAACAAGGATTTTCAACATATCCTGCCCAGAGGACTCAAGTTTACCTTCCCATGGGGACATTTGTCTCATAGTGAGAGAAGCAGCAATCCATTATGTTTGAGTTGGAACACATTGCTTAGCCGTTGCTGTAGCCCCTCATATATTTAACAATGCACAGCCGTTTCAAGAGGTATTCATGCTTTTTTTTCTTGTTGATCAAAAACTGAACATTAATTTTTGCCCTGCCTAATTTCTCCCCTCTGGATTCAGCATTCTGTTTCTTCTCTTGTTGTCAAGATTTTCAGATCTCTGTTTATATTTGTGGAAAATAGGAAGTTAACATTAAACTAAGGGTGAAAATTGAAACAATCTGTGTTGTGAATACTTTGGTCATATTTAAATCTGTGCAGGGGTTTCCCATAGATGCCAACACTATTACAGTAAAAGCTACTTGCTTTCTTAAATATGTATACCTTCTCATCATTTTATATAAAAAATTGCTTTTGTCTTGCTAGACTGTCTTCTGCGGAAACTATGAAAGATTTTCATGAAATTGCTTTAAATCCTGGACTTAACTGAACCTTATGGGTCTTTCCACTCATTTCTCTTTTGTTGTAAATTACATACTGTTATTGCTCCTCTGAAGATTTGCCCAGCTTTCCAGCCATAGAATCCTGCTACATCTTCAAACTGGACAGCTTTGACTGCTTTGTCAAATGTCTGTTTCGTTTAGGACTGCTTTGAACTCAGAAAGCCAGCCATTTCACTTGTTTTTATCGCTTTGAAGGAAAACATTATTAATCCTTATGTTAGTTTATGTGCAGCCCTTGCTTTTTGGAAAATATTTGTTAATTTTTTCTGACTTCTGGCTTATAGATCAACAGAGGAGAAGAATTTTGATATTAATATATGGAATATTTTTAGAAGCAAAAGTAATGGTTTGACTTCATTTTCGTTTAGTAGTCATAAAAAATACTATTTTCTGTGCAACATCATGAAAATATCATTGCACCACAACATGTATGATGGGAGGGATTATCAACCTGTTGGTCTATGAATGGTGCTAAATGCTCCCTTTTAAACTCGTATTTATCTTCTAATAGATATATTGATTTAAAGAAATCAAAACCTTTTCTTGTTCATTTTTTCCCTTCACTCATGTTCCCAAATAATCATTAAAATGCATCGTGGTTTAACATGCCTACAGATCATGCAGCTATATGCACAGTAACTAACTGATGTGCTTTTTATATGACTAGGTCTTGCTGGTCTTATGCTTTCAGAAGGGCTAATGCTACACTTGCCTGGACACTAGGCCAGACCTTTTCCTTCACATAGCAAGTACTTGTACCCTGGTGAGGTGTGGAACACCTTGTATCCATGCCAGCCTTTATCTGAAAATACTCACATCTGTATCTTCCTCAACTCTCACATACCTCCCTGAGGTAACATGTAATGCTCTTTATCTTTTCTTTTGTGCCAAATCTCAAACCACAAAAAGCACTGACTCAGGCTTCAGTGGCCCAGAACAGGAGGCAGAGCACTGTAGACCAGGGATAGGGCAGTGGTTTGAATCCTGCTCTCTCGGGGAAGGGGTTTATGCTTCAGTCTGAAACTTTTTGTCACGTTAAATTGCATCTAGCATGCAAGCAGGGGTAGAACTTGTCTATTTTGCAAAGGTAATGATACTGGCAGGGGAAAGAAGGTAGATGTAGTAAGAACACCGGGTTCCAAAAACCTGGTGTGCTCCCTTATCTTTTTCTTAGTCTACGCATATGATTTTGAAACTGTTTTGCCTGCTAATTTTAAGGTGAAAATGCTAATCTTTGTCCTATGTAGTATGCTGGCACCGTTCTCTTCCTCCTGCAGTGGTCTAGGCACATAATTGCTGTAAGCATGGGGTGGGGGTGTACATATGCTGCTGAATGAAGTGTGTGTGCGAGTGGAAAGTGATGGGATATTGGGTGGCATTGTGCCTCCAAGGAGAGGACCCTTTGTGCCAGTCATCAGATCTCCAGGAGAGACAGACTCTGGCCACCCAGGCAGAGCAGTCCTCTTCCTCACCAACTCAGGCTGTGCAACAGCAGCAGCAGCATCCCTGCCATCAGCATGGGGACCCCAGACAAAACCACCCCTTGTCACCTTGCAGCAGGTCAACCCCTTGTTACCTGCCTGTGATCCACTACTCTGGGAGGTGGTGGAGCCACTAGGTTACCCGCTGCCCTGCTGCTTTGATCGGACCTGACCATTTCACGTTGCTGTGAGCTTCCAAACGGCAGAGAGCAACTGTAACGCTCACCCCCTATCTAATGCCTCACATGAGTCACCATGCACAGGAGCCACGAATTAACATGCAACAGAAGAGCCAGGGCAGCTCGGCTTTTTATTCACAAGGCAAAACAATCCCCACTGGCAGCTGAACAGGCAGCCCCTAGGGGGACCAATTACTCCGACGTGCGCTGTACAAACTGCGGCAGGCGGCTGTCGGCTCCCTGGGGGGATGCTCCGCCGGGCTTCGTGAGCAGGAACCAGCCTGATCCTCCAGGCACAAGTTGTTCCTCTTGTCAAAACTGCCGCTAATGACACAATTAAGTAACTGGGGACTACTGAGGAGCTCTTAATTAGGTAAACAGTGCTCGGTGAAAAACGTGTGCCCAGTTCTGTGCATAGTGGTTCGTGTCAGGCTGCTGGGAGGTGAAGCCTCCGCCTGTGGATGAGGCATCTGCTTGAAGGTCTAATTTAGGTGGTAAAACTGTAACTCAGCTGGGAATTCCCTTTCATACAGAATTTAAAGTAAGTGCTAGAAACAGCTCAACAGCTCACAGAGACACCCTAGAAGTATTTAAAATGTTTCATTGCTTATACAGAAAAAGATTAATTCCTTAATCAGAGCAGCAGCACAGAAACTGCTGTCTAGTTTTAAGTGGCTCAACTGGGAAAATCTGAGAGACAAAATTCAGGGGAAAGCTACAGAAGTATTTTGCATTCTTCGTATGATAATGGACCTGATGTGATACATGGCACTTGGAGAACAAACCAAGGATCCTGAGGCCCAAACAACTGCAAACTTCATGGATGCCTCATTGCAGGGTCTGGAAAAATGAAGACCACCATGGCCATGTATATCTTTTACCCCTGCAGTCTGTTATTACTTAGTCCTGTGCGTTGAAAGGAACCCCACAGTGTTTACCTGGTATTGTCTGGCTGAAATTTAGACTGAGATTTTAAAAGGAGCCTCAGGGAGTTGAAGTTCAGGTCAATGGGATTTGTGACTCCAAATCCTGAAGGTTTCTTTTGGATGAAATTTTGAATCCTGTTTTTATCTAGGTATTTTCAGGGCCTATTGCTGCAGATACCACACGTGGACCACTCACTGCGAATTCTCTCTCTGGATGCCTGTCTGCTCAGCGCTGTGAAAGAGTGAGCAGGGAGTGGGATGACACAGCACAGACACTGAGAAAGGTGAAGTAATATCCATGGCAGATAGCAGAGCTTACTGATGTACTGCTGTTCAGTGCTAATTAAGCAAGACCGTCAGAGCTCTTATCATCATATGGGTCAGGAAGCAGTATGTCTTCAATGGATGAACTTGAGTACAGAGGAATTAAAAATCTCTTCTTTCTTAACATTTTTTAACAGCAAGCTTTACTAAGTCTTGTCTAGTCAAGTTTTATTTTCATTAAGCACATGAAGAGATTACTGGAGAATTCAGGTAATCTGTTTGTAGTATACAAGAGAGCAATTTGCACCAGGCAGCTCTAAAACCTCAACCACGACCTCCAGCAGGTACAGACATAGTTTTCCAGAAAACACTGTAGATGTGTCTCAGTCAGACCCCAGGATGCTTTTTCATTTGTTCTTCATATCCGTACAAAATTCGTGCTTGGAGGGGAGACAGACTATTGCTTAAATGCCAGTGATCTCAGAGCAGATCTCAAATTTTCTCTCAGGAGAGTATGACCACAGGCATTTTACAAAGCTGTATTAAAGCAGTGTTCCTTTGTAACTATACTGTATCTAACAAAACTAAGAAATGTGTAGGGAGTTCACCAAATCCTATAGTGATTATTTACACCATTATCTGCATATGTGGGGACTTCCTTTCTACCCATGCTAATTAGTCATCAGTATATGTTCAGATGGATACAAAGTTATGAAGTTCCTCTCCCAATATAAACATTCACTTTTAGATTGTCTTTGAACACATGGAAAGACATTTTTATGTCATACATACTTTTTAAGACTTCATCTGTTTCCTTGCTCTCTTTACCCCCTTGTCTTATTCCTCTCATTTCTATCTTTAGAACTCACCTATGTTTGTTTGTGCTGTTTCTTTCAGCTGCACTAGATCCAGATTTCCATTTTCTGATGCATACCAGCATGGTTTGAATAACCTCTTGATCTCTGACATTTAATCCTATGTGTGTTGTTTTATTTTTTGTCCATTGCTTCCTTTCCAATTTAGCCACATATATTCTGTAGCTCTTCTTATGGGTTGTGCAGGGCATACACTCAGTCCCCCTGCTGAGTCTAAGCATTTTAATTTCCCTGGTTTTGACATTAGGGTCTTTCTCAACCACTTTGTCCATTTTTAGAAATCCCCCTTTCTGAAGTTCAATGTACTTTTGGGTATGATTCTTCCCTTGCTGAGGTAGAATTGAACTACATTGTGGTTACTGTAGTCTTTTATTTAACTGGAACTGCTTATCAAGTCAAAACCAGTTGTGCCATAGAAAACAGGTTTTCTATGTAGCAGTTCTTTCAGATACAGCGAATTTCCCCTAATATTGTGTGTATGCTGACAGCTAAGGTCACTGCATACCATTGTTTTGTTTGAGACAGTTGTCTAGTCTTCCTCAATACTGTAAGCTCCCTACTCCACAATATTAGTGGAATAAAATGGCACCAATTTTTTAGAGTTATATTGCTGTCTAATAATACATTTAGTAAAAAGAAAAAAGACGTCAAGGTTGTTATTCCATCTAGAGTTAGCCTGGTTGAAAAATTTCCAAAGGGACACTTTCTTGGTGAAAACCAAAAATGAAGTGAATGTAGCGACCACATTGAAAAGAATGTAATGACATTTCATAATTGAAACTATCAGTTTCAGGGGGAACAATAGGTTTATGTTCTTTCTTGCTGTTTTCTTGCACTTTTTTTAGATGTATAGAAGCAAGGAGGGTGAAAGTGCCGCCCTCCCTTGGAAACGTGGAAATTGTCTAGCAAAACGGAATAGCTGAATTTAGTTAAGAGTTTGTTGTTGTTAACTAGGCCTGTCTTCCTCCTTCTTCTCTCATAACAGAGCAAAGCCAAGATGCCTCCGCTATGTGCGGAAAGCTCTCTGCCACAAGGTGAGCTTCTATTATCCTGTACTGCAAATGACTTGCAGTGCTGGGGACTCCAACACTGATACTGGACTGTGGCATGCACACCACTTCCCAGGATGGCTCAGCAGCAAACAGTGTCAGCTCACCATTCAGAAAATAATGTGATTATAAGACAGTTGTTGACACATGCAGATAATCAAGAATGTAATATAGATACACGCAATCAGGAGGACATGTGTCTACAGACCTCATCAGTTTATTTCCGGCAGCTCTTCTGCTCTGGTCTTGCATGGGAGGAACCTCAGAGCTTCACTAGTGATGGGCTGATGATCACATATGGCACAGGCTGTACATTGGGAAGCTGGTCACTGAAACCCTGACTGAACAAAACCCTTCAGGTTCCTCATGGTGGCTCAAGTTCAGAAACCAGTTGAGGATGGACCAGCAAATCACTTTGGTCCTCATAGCCCTGCTGGAGCAATTTTCCTCTGGTCTTCAGCTGCAAGCTGTGCACCTCAGCTTTCAGTAACTTTCAATGAGTGTTTCAATGGCAACCAGCAGTTTTTCATATAATGGCTGCACCTATGCAGGCTTGCACAGGTTAAACTGTGACGGTTTAAGGGGGTTTTCTCTTTTCTTTTCTTTTCTTTGGAAGAGGAGAATTATATATTTTTTTCTTCTTTTACATGCACTAAAGCTATTGACCGTGCTATGGCTCTAAAACCAAAACCGCAATTACAATGTTTATTTTTAGGACCCTGGCTTGTGCCACCAATTTAGAGAAGATGTGGTTACGCTAACTGTCACTCACTTCTACTGCTTGCAATTCTGTGTTTCACATTTGTGTAAAGTCTGTTACCAGAACAACAGAATGTTTCTGTTCCAGTGCCATAGATAATCATTGCTGAGGAATAAAAGACTAACACGTGAGACTGAAAAATCCAGTTTGCTGTGAATGCAGCTAAAAACATTTTGAGCCAAAAAAAAAAAATAATGGTGAACCTTCCAAGCTGAAGAGGGAAAGGAAGGAAGAGTCTCTGAATAGCTCTGGTCTTTGCTCTGGACTCTAGCGCCCACAGAAAGAGGCTGTCGAGATCCAGCCTTGAAGCTGAAGGGGAAAGTCCCTGGGAAGCTGAAGACAAGATCAGCCGCTGCAAACGTAAGGTGGGACTAAGACATCAGTCACCTTGCTGGGTATGGGAGTATGCCTGGCTCTGCACCTTGGAAAGCAGCAGGCAGGAGGATCTGGGCTCTGCGCTCACATCAGTGAATGCTGTGAAACTGAGGACAGGTCACATGTGAACACCTAACAGTAATGCTCTCATCCATCATCCGCAACTTCATGAGTGGCAGCAGCTCAGTAACAGTAAATATGTCCCAAAAGACAGTTGTTTACACAGTATGTGAATGAGAAATATTAAAAGGGTGGGTTTGTGGCAGTTGAGAATGTGAAAGGAAAAAACCCTACAAGGTATAGATGGGTGTAAAAGTGCATAGTGACAAGCGGATGAAAGCATACTGCTCAGCAACAGCGTTTCTGCTGAGGCCCTGAGGTCTGAGAATGTAAATGAAGAGGGCTGAGGTGAACCAGCAAAGAGTATGTAATACCCAGGATCCAGAAAGTCACATTAACAAACAGAAGACAACAATTAACAACGGCTTTGCTGGAAGGGAATAAGTCAGGAAGGAAACAGTTCTCATTAGGATTAGATAACAGGCAAGAAAAATGTAATAGAAACCAAATGAGGGATAAAAAAAACTGGAAAAAAAATGAGTTTCTGGGACAGACACTAAAAACAATCCAGAGAAATTCATCCACTCTGTGTGGAAAAAGAGATACAGGATTAGGTAATTTATAAAGCTGGTGAATCATCTGCAGTGAATAATTTATTTGGTGAATGTGGCTTCTTTTTCTGCTCAGAAAGTCTGCAAGCAGGTTATGAATTAATTGGCATGCATTTGCCAGCTGTTTGTGAATAATCAGTGCAGTTTGTTCACATGTATTCTTTGGAAGTATCAATCTTTAATCTGCTCTGGCACGGCTCAATGAGGCAGATAACTTATTTTGAGTTTTATCCTTCCTTCCTTGATGAGCATCATTTCTCATCCCATGTGAGTGCCTGAATTAACTATCGAACCTGGCCACTAGTACGGCCCCTTTAGTCACTCAGGGTTCTCCGTGTTTGAGACATCACAAAAGCTGCTCTCGGGGTTGCTGCTGGCAGGCTTACTCCTGTATGCATGGTAAATTTCATTGTCAGAAGGCATTTCATGGTACTGCTTCATCAGTGGTTCAGAAGTGCGTGCTGGTGTTAAATAGATTTCCCAGTAAGATGCTCTGAGACCTGCTCAGGGTTTCCTGTCAGGATGAGCTGGCTTGGACTGGGGCTGCACCCTTGTTCACCTGGCACATTACAGGGTCTGCTGGGACTTCTATGTGCCAACATGTGCAGCCAAAGGGAAAAAATAACATAGGCATAGATTTCTGATCTCACAGCTGCGTTCTTAGACAGTCTGAGGAGAAAACTAGTGGGATCTACTAAATGCCTTGTGATCCAGGTCCTCAGTGAGGCTGATGTTTTTGATAGGACTGCTTTGCAAGAGAGCAGCACTCCCTGAAGAAAGATCAAGGAGGGAATTTGTCTTGTTGTTTGCCCAGGAAAAGGTTTTTCACTTCTGTGAGTCATATAGATTGTTTTGGTGGAAGGCATTTGTACCACAAGGTTTTTGAGTGGAAAGAATGGCCTGTCTGCAATGGTCCAGCTTTGTGCTGAGGCTCCCTTTGGCTATATCAAGGAAGCAGTAAAAGAAATTAGGAACAACATTAAGGCACATTCCATTGGAAAAAAAAAAAAATTAATCTCTCTTTTAGTTAGAGTGATCACAGAGGCTACTGCTAACTGAAGCAAGTCCAAAGAGAGAAGCATATTCATTGTTTTTAAGTTTATTGTGCCTTTCAGAATTTAAAATCCTGCCCTGAAATACTTGATTTTAAATGCATGCCACTATTTCTGCTTCACTGCAGTACCAATCCAATTAAATCTAACTTAAAAAGAAAGAAAGTGGGGGAAAAAGCTTCACATACATTATATTAAATGACTTTCTTGACATGTTTGGGAATTAACAAAAAGAGAGAAGCCTATTTAACAACTTGCAACGTATATGATTTTAACAGCCAAACTTACAATAGCTGTTCTTTCATCTATAAATTAAATGTATAACAAAGCCATAATTAAAAACCTTACTAGCAAAACTTTTCAATGGCATGTTCTTTGCAATGGACTTTGAAGCATCTTCAATTGGAGCAATGGGAATTCTTCTGGACAATACTACAAGCTGCAGATACAGCTTAATTACAAGCAGAGCTTTCAGTATTCATTCCTCCTGCCAAAATCCTTATGCATTGCCACAGAGAACTGTTTTCCCCTTGTGCTTGCTTACTAATGCAGCTACAATGTGAATATAAAATAATACCTGTCTGTCTCACTTGATCCTAGACACAATTATTAGGCTTTCATGCTAATTTCCCCGTGTATTGAGTTAACGCTGGATTAAGGAGGCAGAATTTCTATGTGTCGTTAGGGTTCCCTATATATTTCAGGGTAAGGCTTGGTAACTGAAGGGGAAAGGCAGCTATTGTTTAAATACCATGATGTTCTCCACTACTATCTCTGCTCACCTCCTCAGAGACAGTGGAGTACTGACGGCAACAGCAATGGGAATTGCTCTCAATGTACCTGAGCGCAGAATGGAGGCCAGAAATACTGTCTGCTATTAAATTCACAGTGTCAGGGGCCACTATGGAAAATGAGAGGCATTGCGCAAGAGTGGTGCTCCTGAAGCAGAGTCCCTTTTCCCGTCCTTTCACATTAAAATTTTCCACACCTGATCACACTCCATGTGAAGCCTACTCCTTCTGGAAGGCTGCGCCACAATCTCAGGCCTCCAAGGCCTGGAAATCTTCTCTGGTTTCCAAGCTAAACCTACCTGTGGCCAACATATTTCCATTTCTCCTTATATCAATATTATTCTTTGCTAAAATTATGTTCTTTTCCTCCATAGTGTTTACCTCTTCAGGTACTCCTGGAGAGCAGTAATATCCCTTTTTTGTCATTTGTTTTACTCACTTCTGACACATTTCTCCCCAAGGGACTCCATGGCTTTTCCTCTTTCAGCACGAGCAGATGTATATTCATGCACACAGTAGAGCCACAGCTTGCATCAAAAAATTTAGAGATGAATGTGTAGAAGTTTGGGTGATTGCCTTTCTGCGTGTAAAATACTGCCTGCATTGGTATAGTCTGTGTTGGCCACGTGTGTTAGAACCAAACAGTACTTGCCCTAAGCTTCCCCACAAAGGTTCTGCATTCCTTTTGTCTGGAAAATCACTGCCATGGAAGAAAGATATAAGCCTGATGTGTTGTATTTTTGGAAAATTCTTACTGACTTTTTCAATTCATTTTCCATTTGCTCTTATCTTTAATTCACTGACACATAAAGCTTCAGTTCAGGTGCTGAGATCAGATTATCAGGCCTGTGTTTACCTCGACTGCTTTTTCACCTTTCTCAAATACAAGAGCTACATTCACTGTTTTCCAGTCCCATAGTCTGAGCCAGGCACAAAAAAGTCATTAAAGGTCTGTGCTGTGGACCTGCAATTGCACATGCAAATCCTGCCAGAGGTGAAGATGGAGAGTGTCCAGTCTGTCCGGTTTGAAGGCAATGAGCTCTTTGAGCTCCACTTCCACCTCAGGTATGATCATTTCCAATTCACCTTCCATTCCCATTAGTCATTCTGCGCTTTCCACTGCATTTTGCATCCTCACTGAAATATAAAGGAAAACATTCACTGAGTTTTGAGGCAGTCTGTTTAGTGAAGTTATAATCTCTAAGTTGACCTCACCAAATAGTGTCCCCACTTCTTCTTTCTTTGTTCTCTTTTTATTTATATAACTGCAGGACGTTAAGTTGCTGGTTTTATTTCCTTTGCAAGATCTAAACCATCTTGATTTTTGCTACTTTTCATTCAGTGTTCATACTTCTGACCTCAAAGATCTACCCTCCCTTCCTGAAAGTTCCCATTTCTATTCCATTTAGGGTCTCTAATTATTCCAGATTTTCATTATTTGAGCCGCTTATTTGCACTAAAAGGAGTATTGCCCTTTACTGCACCGTTCCCCAGTTGCTTCTGCCTGCATGTATGACTTCAGAAAATTTCAGACTTTGCATGGTGGAGTATGAACCACTCAGTCCAGATGGCTCCAATCACTAGTTCCTTAACTTTGTCAAACTTCCTTTTTTAAATCAAGAATCTGATTAAGGGAACTGAATTAATTCCTAATCATTTGACCAAAGGTAATTTTTTACAATGAGATCTTCCAAAATGTCATCAGTATTGACAAAATCAAGTCAACAATCACTTATAAAGAAATCTGTCGACAATCATACCCAAGAATACATGGATCCTGCTGTGATTAGTCTACCTCTGAGAAGCTGGACTTTCCCACAAGAATAATTTCTGTCATTACTTGCTTCCAAGAACTCTGCAGATATCTCAAACCATATCAAAAGTGGTTTTCACGTCCCTTCCTGCTTTTTTTTTTCCCCTCAGTCAATCAGGACTATAACCCCCTTCCCTCCTAGCCTTCATCCATCTTTTCTGTTTACATTTGAAACTCTGCAAGAGTGACTCTGCTGCCTTGTAAAGAGAGCAGACTCGATTTTGTTTGGTCCCTGGACACCACCATAGTTATTAGTCATGTTTATATAGTGATCCTGTATCATCAGGTTGTTATGACACATTTTATTAATGTCTTGGAATCTCTTTGATGCTCAGAAGGGCTGTGAAGCAGAATTATACATCCCCAGCAATGTTTGCAGCAGTGGGGTAAGGCACACAGGGCTTGTATCCGAACGCTGTCTATGTTCTTTGTGGAATATGAGACAGTTGTTATTCTAACCATCGCATACCTCATCCTTTTCATTTAAGCCAGTATCAGCACAATGGCTACTGCTAGTCCAAAGTGTTAACAGCTGTGTTAAGTGGCAGCCAACCAATTTCCTGTAACTTGTGGTGAGGTAGCCAGATGCAGAGAATATCTATATAAAGGCATCTTTTTCTTTTTTTTTTTTCTTTTTTTTTTTTTTTTTTTTTTGTTGAGAGGAAATCAAAAAAGGCCCTTTTACATTTGAGTTCAGTTTTCACATCTAGGCTAAGAAAAGTATGAGGGCTAAGAGCAAATGCCACCATGCTGACATGCCAGAATGAGGTCAACAGGCACTACAAGAGGGGAAATGGGACGAGGTTTACCCTAGGTCAGTTTCTGTTATAATTTTGTGTCCTTCTTGGCTGATCCCAGAAGACCCATTTAGGCTTCTCTTCCTTTACTGAGCATAGCAAGACATTCCTCTCTTTGTTGTCAAATAGGAGTTTACTAACCTATGCATGTGCCTCTTGGACTAAACAAAACTGGGTCTATCCAAAGTCCATGGCTGAATCCTTCCTTCTGACCCTGTGGGAACCTCCACCAAGGGTGGGAACTGAAGACATCCTTCAGGAAGCTGTACCTATAAGGCTGTGTGACAGAGGAAACAAGTCTCTGCTGTTCAGAGGATGGGCAGTGTTGCCTCAGTATCTACCTGCACAACACAGCAGAGCAAGGTGAGGTGCTTGTTCTGTAGGAAGTGCCACTGAGACCCCATGGAGCCATAACCTGGGGGTCCTGAGCCCATGTCCATGTCTGGCATCTCCTGCTTGAAGCATGCTATTAAACAGCTTGGGCTGGAACAGCTGATTTGGGTCTGGCTAAAGGGGATGGCCACTGGAAAACGCAGCTCAGAAGGGCCAGAATTCTCCTCTGCAAGGCAGGAGGCACTTTGTGGTGGCAGGAAGATGTGGTGGCACATGTCAAGGTGACAGCTGGGTTTGCTCTCTTAGCAAAGCCCAGGCTCCCCAGGAGAAACACAGCCAGGGCTGGATGCTGACACCTTTCAGAGCCAGGCAGCTGGGTTAAAGCTCAGCAAGACATCCAGTACATGCTTGGCTGAACACACAGGGGACTGCCTGGCACACTGAGACACAGAAAAATAAGACACATCTGTGCCTGATGCTACAGATTGTTTAGGGATGAAATTTCCTGCACTCCACTTCCCTCCTGAGAACCCATGCAATTCAAGAAAGGACTTGCTTTATCTCTGTATATGTTGAGCATGTGTATACATATATGCATGTGTGAAGGATCATCTGAAACCTACCATGCCTGAAATAGGAAGCTGGTGGATGGCAAACAATATCCTTAAAAGGCTTTATCCACTACCAAGCAGATATGTCCCAAATCACTTGAGAAAGCACACCATTACATCAATGTTAGGGAGTTAAGGAGAACAGAAATATAGGCAGAAGATAATAGAAAGTTGCTCTGGACATATGCTCTTACCTCCACAAACAGCACAGTGGGATCTTCAATTATTAGATGTGGTCAGGACCTCTATTTTATGTCTTGTTTGAGTGATTTGCCACAGAGTCCCTATTAAAACCATTTTGAGGGTATTGGTTTTCTCTTGACTCAGAGAGGACTGCTGCTTGAATCACTAACAGGAATTCAGCAGCACCTGGGTTTTCATTGGCAATGAACCACCCATGTACTGATCAGGTGGGAGGCTGTTAAAGAACAATTTCCCACCAGCTGGGGGAGGGAAAAAAACATTCACTGTGCCACACAACTGTCTAAAATCTGTGATATAAGAGAGTTTCTTTAAGAACGATGCCCTTCTTCACTGGAGCAGTGGGGGGAAGAGTGCCATTTTATTGAGTGAGCTGCTTGGACATTGTGTGCACGCATCTAAATTCACTTAGACAACATCCCTGAAAGTTTCCCTTGAGCAGCTGAAAGCATGAGGTAGTCAGCACAGTGGTGTAAACATCTCGTGTAGACATCTGAACTGTACTGGGAAACAGCAGCAGATAGTAACTGCGTGAGCAGCCTCACACTAGGACACTGCCTTGAGGCTCTTGTGTCACCAGAATCATTTCAAGTTGCTCACAGCCTTGTAATTACATGGCTTTACACACTGCTTGTTGCATTAATCTTACAGGCTTGTTGCAGTGTCTGTGAAGCACTCTTCTGAGAAGTGGAGGGCTGGAAATGCAGCTAATAGTAACAAAGTCACCCTTCTCAAACCAGACGGAAATTCCTGATGACTCTGACTTCTCTATCCTAAATCACAGTTCATATTTTGTTCCCCATACAAAAACTTGATATGCCTGGGGTAGATGTAACCAGGTCCTCCCAAAGCTGGATGTGATTAAGCACAGCCCTATTTATGCATACCTTAGGATGTGTTTATGCATGTGCCTTTAATCCTGTTGCAGCCCAGTAACAAATGCAACGGCAAACTCTCATTCATCCAGGTAAGAAACAGTCAACAGACCATATCTGTTGCCACAGTGTCTGAGTAACAAGATGACAGCCATAGTGTCAAATACAGATCTCTGTATTGAAAGGTTTCTGTTCCCACTCGTGATTATAGAAAAAGGACTCACTTGCCCACTTCCAATAAATGAGAAACAAATTTCTTAGAGGCAGTATGCTTCCTATGCTTGCCGTGCAGTGAAGCTGTTGGTTACTCTACTATTTTTGACATGCAGCTGTTAAGCAGAAACATCTGATAGTTTCTTTTCTTCAGGCTCAGTTGCTGCAGTGTCAGGAAACAGCCTTTACTTTCAGTTCATGTAAGATGTGAGCAGGGATGGGATGCAAGTGCATCACCTCAGTAACACAAAAATATACACACCAGCTTGCAGAAGAAACTAAACGTATTGAGGAGGGTAGGCTGATCGGTTCCAAATTCTCATCACAAATATTTGCTTTGGGATAAAAGAAAGAAAATAAAAAGGAAGTGCTAAATGGCTAGTTTAAAAAAAAAGACAAATCTGAGCGATATGTATTTCTTTTCCACTGTGAGACCAGCGAATAAGTTCATTGACTTACGAGACAACATGCTGATGCTTTGGGTAAGAGCAGCTTCTCTCTGCTTTCCAATAAATTGTACACTGGCATAGGACAAATCTGCAATGCTGTGAAACGGTAAGTGCAAAAGTAGGAAAGTTAAATGAAGGCCTTCAAACACTTAAGATGACTTAGGCCAATAAACCAAGCTTTTATTTCAGTATAGAAGAACAAATACAATATTTTGCAGGATCTATTGCCAGCATTACTTCACTTTCTCCAAGACAAACTCTACCTTGGTAGGTGATACACTAAAAAATGCAGGTGCCAGCGATAGTAATCATGGAGACAGCAACAGGTCTTACAGCCTGCCCAATGCATCTTTCTTCCTTAATTCCTGGCAATAACTGCAAAAACTGTAGTGGTAGAAGCAGTCCCTTCTCCTCCTCCCCATGAGAACAGTACAGCTCAACCCTTGCTCTGCAGAGTGTGTATGGGGCTTTTTTGGAGGTTTGGGGTTTTGTGCACTTTTTTTTCCCTAAACCTCAGCTGACAAGAGCTGTAGCAATGTGGTTCTGTATCAAGTTTGAAGCCTTTGGCTTTCACAAGCTGTGGCTTATGCTGTGGAGAAAGAAAAAGTAAATATCCTTTCATGTGAGACATCTTTATGCTAAAGCTAAGAAAGTTTTAGAGTGAGAAGGTGGCAAAGCTGCTTTGCCTTGCACCGTGAGGTACTTAAGTCAGTAAGTCAATGTTCACTTTCTTCATCAGGGCCTGGGAGCACCTCAAGTCTTCCTGCACCAAGATGATTGAGCATGGTCATTCCCTATTGCTTATGGCAACAAGCCATTAACGGTGGTGTGTCTGCTGTAATGCCCTTCCTTAATGTGGGGAAGTGGGCAGAGAGTTTTGGCCAAGATAGCATTAGCAAAACTGATTTTCACTTTTAGGAGCTGTTTGTCACCTTTGTTCACTGCTGCAACTTGTAACATAGCTGTGGGGCAGCCAGCACGGCATAGCTGGGGGACTGTGAAACCTGCAGGATGACAGCACAGGATAAATTAAGCTGGCTTGTCCCTTGGGCATACAGGTGGCATGTATGCTGCAGCTTGCTGCGAGCAAGATCTGCCTGTGTACTGCAATCTGTGGGTCAGTTTCAAACAGCTTCAGTGAGGGACTGCTGCTGTTGTGTCTGCATTCAGAAGATAGTTAGTCAGCTCTGGCACACAACCAGCAATAATAAAGCGCATTTGTGACTGTTCCTTCTTGTGATCCTGTCTAACAGCTTCAAGGTTGCATTTGGGATGGTACTTGGAAAAGCCCTGCTTTGTGTTCTTCCACATTTTCCCAAAGACCATTTGCTGACCATGCTCCAGCATGAAGTGCCTTTGCATTCACGCAGTGTCATTTTTTCCATGCTCTCTGACACAGAAAGTGCCGGCTGCTCCCAGGGAAGCCCATGATACCTTGTTTCACTCCCCAGGAGTGAAGTTGGCTAGGAAAGGTCATTGGTTTGCACTCATGCCTGCAGAATCAGAAATTCAAAGGTCTTGCTTCTATTATTCCCTTTATCAGGGGGGAGCTGGGTGCTGATGTTGTCATTCCCACCTAGAGCCTCAAAGACTCAGATCTGGCTAATAACTAGCTAAAGCAGAGCTGTAATTAGTGGCTGCCCATGATGATGCAAAACACTAGCATCTCTGTCCATGGGTAGAGTAGACTTGTGCATGCTGATCTGCTTTTTCAGCTACTAAAAAACCTTTCGTTTTGTCTAGCTCTACATCTCACCATGTCTTTAAGGAAAGGAAATCCAAACCTGGGATATAAACCAGAAAATTTGTCTGATTTAAAAATGCTTCTGTAATGTACTAACTAAGGCAACGGCTACATCCATTTGAAAGACAGCTGGTTTCTTTTTCTATTTTGTTTCTGCTATTTTTTTTTTTTTTTCCAGCATGACAAGAAACTGGTGGCTGAAGGAAGAAAAAAGATATAGTTTATTCTTTTTGGGCTACCTTTTTGACAGAAGCAAACACTCTGCCTGCAAACACAGCTAATCCTCTTTGTCTGGATATTTTATTAGCTGAAGCTTAAATCCTTGAACCCTCAATTTGTCATGTGTTTCCCTTTACTGGCGATGTCACCTACCCACCTCCATCTAATGAGTCACATACAACAGCCAAACACAAGTGCTGGTAGGATATAGTGCTCTGCTAAGTACTTCAGCCTCTTAATACTTACCTTATTACTTGATGAAATAGAAATATAACCAATAGACAAAGGAGTTAAGACCTCCCTGAAATATAAAGGAAATAAAAAGGAGGTCCTTGAGAGCCTCCTAATTATAGGAACTGAATACAACAGGAGCTGTTAGTATGGGGAGAGGGATAATTAATGCCAGTTCTGCCATGCAACCAATAACAAGTGGACTGTTTGAAAATTATTTTCTTCCTGAACATTTCCGTAAGTGATGTAGACATAAGAATATTACTATAAAGCATAAGGCCCCCTGACAACTCCTTTCTCAAGAGAGAAGAAATGCACTGAGCATTGTGTAACTGGTGATGTCACCATGGAAAGACAGTGCTCTCCTGTTTGAGACCCTGAAAAAGAAGGTAGGGAAGGAAATGGAAAAAATGAAGAAGCAAATCAGACAGATGAAGAGAGCAAAGGAACTGGGCAAATCCCTGCAGGACAGATGACTAAGCTTTCCATTCCAAATCAAACAGCTCCACTTTGGGACAGCAACAGGTTTTCATTTGTCTTCCCTAAATTTTTTGAACATGCTTTGGGCTCCCTACAAGAATGTGGCTACTGTCTGCGTTTGAGACTAAACAGGCAGCCTGCTTTTTCCACTTGGCTACCTTTGCACAGTATGTCAAAAACCTTACATGGCTTTGACAGAAGAACTATCTGGGAATAGGCAGTTCGGTGTGAGTATAAGCATATAGGGAGGTCTGGACATCCTAATTAAATTGTCATGTTTGAGACCCACCCAGAAAAACTGGACAAAATCTGCTCTTAGATTTGAAGAATGGAATTTTCCAAAGAGTTTTAGCTCTGCTCCCAAACAAATTAATGAGACCACCATTGGACTATTCTTTGAGGGCAGCATTCAAGTCCCAGTGTCCACATGGGAAGTGTTTCAGGAGAGGATCTCCCATGTAGGATTTGCTTGCTGGGCCTCTTTGGTGAGACAGGGGCAAAGAGTTATTCAGTTCCTCAAGAGTGTAAACCTTCACTGCACCAGAAGTTGTGAAAAGTAACTATAAAAGAGAGGGAAAGGTGAGGGCAGTGAAATTCTCAGTACTGAGATGTTGGAAAAGTATTGACATTTAAAATGAAGGAGGAGATAACCTACAAGTTAATGCGACCCTTTACGAACCCTCTGAACTCCTACCTCCTTCTCTGCAGTCTTTTCCTACACTTCCCTCCCTTCCAGCCATCCCACTTCTGTCCCAGGAGTGACTGAAGCATGGCCTTATATTTGATTCCAAATTTGAAAATGAAGGGGTTGGCTGACATCTTTGTGATGTCAGCAAGACAAATATACAAGGGTGACCACATTCAAGAGCCCAATGAGCTGATAGGGAGGAGTGGGGTGGGGTGAGTGGAAAGACCAAAGTGACCATCAGTAGTCTCTGGGAAAGGTCTCACTGGAAGCAGGAGTCAGCCACTGAGTCAAAGGGGAGGATTTGGCCAGCTGTTTTGGACTGATTTTCCCTTGTCTTTTCTCATCTTTTTAAATATAATGCGGGTTTTCTTTCTTTTTCCGTTTTTTGTTTTTTTTTTTTTTTTTTTAAGTCAGCTGTTGCAAATAGGAGTCCAGAAGCCATTTGGAGGGGTTACTGTAGGAGAGAGACACTTGCAGGTGGTATAAACTCCCAGTGACAGTGTCTCAGAGGCTCTGTGGTTAGGTTTATGGCTGCTGTCATAGGCTGAGCTGTGCTGTAAACCTTATGATCTGGAAGAAGTAACCCCAAAACTGCCATGTAAACCTAGTAAGAGCCAGGCAGGGAGCTGTGGGTAGGTGTTAGGTAGGGGTGAGGTGAAGGTGCAGCTTCATGGCAGGCCTGAGCAGCTGAAGGGCTGCTCTTCTGCTATAATCTCCAGCCACATTTTCAAGGCAGAGAGCAATCGAAGGAATAACCAAATATTCTTTTCCCCTAACAAGTAAGTAAAACAGGAAATTCTTTGCCATTGATTGATTCAGAAATTATTTCAAAGAAGGCTTTTGCAAAGTCACTGGAGATAAATCTGATCAGATTCACGGTATCTAAAGCAATGCTCTAGGATGGTTCAGAAAGTTCACACGTACAGAGGAACCTGGAGGAGTTACCGCACCTGACATGTCCAAGCATTTGCTCCTGTTCGTGTTGGAAACAGGTTACCACGTGGCAGGTCTGACCTAATACAGCTGCTCTTATGTTACCAAGTCCCCACTGTATTAGGAATGGAGAGGTCAATGAGCCCAAGATCACATCATTAAATGAATCCTGTGATAGCAAGGAGGAAGGAGTTACAGAGGATGAAACAGAGAAAGAGAAGAAAATTGCAGCCTATTCCTCAGGAAGGATAGGCTTCTGTGCTCCACAAGGGCTGATGCATACCAACCCCGACTCAGAGGTCACTGCAATGTTCTTCACTGTCCCTGAGAGGTTTGAGATGCAGCCCACAGCAGATGGGAGAAAATGACTGCAAGGTAACCTCAGTGGATGAGTGGTGGAAGGCATGGGTGTGTGCCACACACCATGAGGATGTCTCACAGATGTTTCTGCAGGCCCCTCTGCAGTCATTCTTTCCCTCAGTGACTTGACTCCCACACTTCAGTTTCTTGTAGATGTGTTCTCCTTATGACACTGGTGGCTACACCAGATTTGCCTGCAAACTGTGAACTCAGAAGCCCTCCTTACTGGCTCTGTATCACAGTCTTCCCAATCTTTTGTTGATCTACTTCATGACGAAAGAAGATACTCCTGTTCTGTAGAAGATATTTTACTCCCTGTCCTAAGGAGCACACAGCAACTTCTACATTGGAGAAGAGCAGAAGTCCCTCCACTTTCATTAGGGCTGATAGCTGCCCTTGTCCCCATCCACCAGTGGTTTGAGAGGTTGTTAGTGGGAAGGAAAAGCTGTTTCCCACACAAAGAAAGCACCAAGTTAATAATGGGAGAAGTGGGTGCTGCTAATGCTGTCACCCTGGACCATGGGGAGACACACATTAAGAGATTTAAACCTGAATGGTGGCTAAGCAGCTTAGTTTCAGTGGAGGAAATGCAGAGGGAAAGCTCCCTTTCCCCCGTTATTAGAGACTGATGGGTAGCAGCCTCATACTGCATCGCTGCCAGGGAAGGGGATAACAGTGCTTAGGTGGGCTCGTGCGGAGTGCACAGACAAAACGCTCTCTTCTTCAGCATCACCCCCACCTGCTGCCTCCTACATCCTGTGTTAGGACAAGATCCTTCCCCATCAGTTTCTCACCATGGCAGGAAAGAGCCTTGTCTCACCACCACTGCAAAGTCAGTTGTGTTCTACACTGCAGGCAACAGCATCATCTACCAGTCTCTGGTGGAGCAGCCAGCCTTGAGCAATGGCACAGTTTCTATGTCAGTCAGCAAAGCAGAGGAGCCAGCGATAGGCTGCAATAATAGGGATGTCTCACACTCACCTCATCAAAAAAATGGCAAGCATGCAAGAGCTGCCTCTGGGTGCCAGGAACAGGGGAGCTCACTTGGGGTGCTGTATCTGGTAGCACTAAAAATGTCTCAGAGAGGATGTCTGTCTCCCAGCACCAGACAAAGGCTGGGAAACCTGCTCCAAAGAGATCCCACCTTTTTCCTCTTTAAATATTCACCTCATTCTGAGCAGAAAGAAATGCTCTGAAAATGTGTTAGGGGAAAAGTAGACACTAGGTCTTCTGCCGTAAAAAAAATAAGAATAAAGAAAAAGTTATTGAAGAGTTACAGGCTCCCAGATGTGGCCTGAATGCTACCTGTGGCAGTGCACCCAGCACCAGTGCTGCTGCTGCGGGGAACAGCTGCATCCAGGCAACACCCCAGTGTCTGGGAACTGCCCATGTAAAGAGATAATTGTTTATCCTTTGACATACAGAACCATTAACAACCTAAGCAGCCTTGGCTTCATACTGGACATTAAGCTTAATCCTATTTTTCTAAGAGAAATAGGATTATTGTCTGAGTGTTCATCATTATTAACTTCATTGAATGAATTACTGAGAGAAAAGATACATAGTGATTTCTGGTCCCTCAGTATTAGATGGGGGCAGCTGACTGGAATTTGCCGTTTTCTTCATTAATTCATTTGATGGTGTCGGTCCTCCTCTCAGCAAGTGAACATGTGTCTCGTCTGTAGATCAGGACATTTTTTTCTTTTGGGACCATAGGTTCCTACCAGTGTGTTTGCAGCTATTTATTGCTTCTTTTGGAAACCACCGTTGCTGATAGAAAATGTCTGATGAATGTTATATAGAAGAGCAAGGTAAGGTTTTATGAAAAGCTGTTTACATGTGCACTTCTCCTCACTTGGCCCTGGCCACCCAAGCTTGAAGGAACTTTGCTTCAAGCTTTTCCATTTTGAATCTCTTTCTTTTGGGTTCTACTCTTTTTGTTTCATTTCCAGCCAAGTTACATCTCAAGCAAGTTTAAAAAGCCTTTTTTTTTTTCTTTTGTGATTTTGATTACAACAATTTTTATTTTTCCCAGCATCTCAGCCTAAATTTAGAGATTCTGATGCCAAAGATAATGATGGTATTCCCTTTGATATTGAATCAACTGGTATTGCAGGACCAAATACTTGACATTTTATTTAGCTCTCCAGTTTCTTCTCTCTGATCACACTACTAAGTCTAGAAAGCTTATTATGCTTTGGTTTAGCATTATGCGTTGGGCTTGGCTTGATTTTCCCAGGGCTATATCATAATAAGAATTAGATTCACCTTGCAGAAATATTAAAGACTCAGATTTACTGAGGCTCCTAATAAAGTGACATGCTAATACTGTGAAGCAAATGGGAACTGCCAGGAATTCCCAAGAGAGCTTATCCTGAGACAGCAAGTATCACCTCTCAACACCTGATCCTTTGCACATGCCTCTGAACGGGTGCTGGTATCCTATTCTGCTTTGCATGCAGCATAGGTGGGCTTAGACAAGCAGCCATTTCAGAAAGTCTGTGTTTGCCTAGGGGTGCAGCAGGGCACAGGTATCTGCTCAGACCAGGCAGTGGGGTTGTTTTCCGCATATGGTTCCTCCATAAGGTGTTGCGGTGAAACATAAACTTTGATATCAAGATCTCTGGGGCAAGGAATACCTCTCTGATGGGGGTTCTTACAACCCCTTGGGCAGGGGGGATCCTGCCCTTTAACTGGAACTGCAATACAAATAGCAAATCATGAAATTTCTTCAACATCTTTATTTGTCCAACATCTTTATTTGTCCAACATCTTTGTTGGTGATATGGACAGTGGGATTGAGTGCGCCCTCAGCAAGTTTGCCGATGACACCAAACTGGGTGGTTTAGTTGACGCATTGGAGGGAAGGAATGCTATCCAGAGGGACCTTGACATGCTTGAGAGGTGGGCTGATGCCAACCTGATGAAGCTTAACCATGCCAAGTGCAAGGTCCTACACCTGGGCCGGAGCAATCCCAGGCACAACTACAGGTTGGGCAGAGAAGAGATTCAGAGCAGCCCTGTGGAGAAGAACTTGGGGGTGTTGGTCAATGGAAAAATGAGCATGAGCCAGCAGCATGCTCTTACAGCCCAGAAAGCCAACAGTATCCTGGGCTGCATCAAAAGGAGTGTGACCAGCAGGTCGAAGGAGGTGATCCTGCCCCTCTACTCTGCTCTCGTG
>JAOEHY010039590.1:14145-26440 GCA_025447955.1 Psilopsiagon aurifrons | reverse complement strand
TCCCCCCCCCCCCACCCCACCCAGCAGAGAGGACAGTGCAGATTAATAGGACCTTTTCTTAATGGAACGATCTAATCTGCAGGAAACATAAAACGGTTTGGGGAATATATTTTTTCTACCATTAAATATGAGATAAAGGAGTTTTATCTCTTCAATCCTGCCTTGCAAATAGAAAGGAGACCAGTTCAATTCCTGCATAATGTGGGTTACAAATTCAATTCCCTCACGCTGCATCTGCCAGCGCTGGGTTTGCCGCTCCGACAGCACCAGGGCCCGATGCAGCCCCGTGGGGACACGTGTGCTGGGCCCAGCTCCATCCCCGATGCCCACCTTTCACCCACCTTCCTCCCTCTTATTTTCATTTCTGTTCTAAATTCACTTCCCCAGTGACAAACGGAGCCATTAGCTGCCGAACGCCCGTGGGTGTTAGCACGATGCGCTCGAGGCATCTGTTAAACAGCCTTATTGCAAGGACAAGGGCAGCCAAGGGAAACACAGCCCCCTGGGATGCAGAGGAGGATGCCAGGAGGATGCTGGAGGGATGCAGGGGGGTACCAGGGGTACTCACATGCGGCTGCTGGGGGAGATCTTGCGGCCGTCGCGGAACCAGGTGACCTGGGGCTGGGGGAAGCTGGCGATGCGGGGCGCGCGGATGACGGCCGCCTCCCCGTGCGACACGCTCTGCTGCGTCTCGCGGTCCTCAAAGCTCCCCATGTCTGCAGAGCGGGTGGGAGAAAGAGCTCGGGGGCTGCAAACGCACCCAGGGACCCAGCAGGGTCCGGCTGGAGGCCACGGGGATGGGCTCCCCCAGGGGATGCAGAGGGGCTGCGCTGGGGGCTGCTCTCTGCTCCCTTCCCTGGCTGGTACACGCTATGGGGTGAGGGGGGGGGGAGCTCAGACCCCATGGGCTGCTCCTGCACACCCTGCACAACCCATGTCCCAGCACCAGGATCATCCCAGCATGACCCTGGATTGGGAACTGCCACCCCCCTCCGGCTCAGACATTGCGGGCTGGAAGCACACTGAAAGCAGAGTGAAGCAGGGGGCATGGAGAAGTGGGGGGGCAGTGGATTTTTACTGACTTCCCTTAATAGCTGTAATTAAAAACATGTAAAGAATCTTTTTTTAACGACTTTACCATTATCATCAGTTGTTAGCACAGCTGCCTTATTAATTTCTCATTAGCTTCCTGATTTCTCATTGCTCCTCAGGAAGGTGTTGAAAGGGTTGGGATTGGGGGTATCCCAGAGGGAAGGAGGGACAGAAAGGGGCAAGTCCCCAAGGTACAGAGCCAGCACCACGGCCCTCAGCATCCTGCTTAACCTCTCCCTGGTGCCTTTCCATCACCCCCCAGCACAGACTCCAAAGTCTGGCCCATCCTGCTCAGGTCCATTTGTCTGCAGGATCCATGCGGAGCCATGAAAAGAGCATCCAGGGCTGAGCCGCCCGTCTGTGCTCCTGCACTGCCGGATGCAGCCGCCAGCCTCACGCTCCTGTTTGCCTTCAGTAATGATTATAAACGGTGTTTGCTCTCAGAGCAGCCAGGAGGAGCGGGGCTGCTTCACACCATCAAGAGCTTCTCCCCTCCAGGGAGACAGAACTGCACGCTCAGATGTGGTGCTGAGGGTTTCCTAGCCCTGGCACAACCTGCATTGCCCGGGGGGTGCCCCCTTGCCCCCCAACCACTGCAGCAACCATGCAGCAGGAGCAGCAACATCCCCATCCCTGCTGGCATCACCCCAGGGATGCTCCGCACTCCCATGGGCTGCACTAACACCAGAGCTGCCCTGGGGGGGTGTCCCCACATGGGACTGTCACTTACATGCCACCTGCACCTCGGTCTGGCGCTGCAGAAGGGCTCCCATCCGGTTGCGGACGATGCAGCGGTAGAAGCCGGCATGAGTGCGGTCCAGTGATGTGATCACGTACCTGCGGGAGACAGGAGCCACGTCAGCGGCGCTGGGGACATCCAGGTCACCGTCACAGCCCCCGGCAGAGGCTGCAGGTCCTACACAAACCCCCATTTACTGCTGGAGGTGTGCGTGCATGCATGTGCACACCCCCCCCCATCCGCATCCCTTGCTGGTGTGGCGGCCGGGCACGCAGGAGGTGCTCTTGCAGCACCACACATGCAGCGGAGCTGGTGGCCATCAATGACTCATGGCTGTGAGTGGGAGGCACTGGACAAGTGGCTTTGAGCTGTCAGAAGCGGAGGTGGCTGCTGGGGACATGAGGACCTGGGTCTCACACTGAGCCTTGGTGCTGAGTGGCAGGGACACACCAGGGTGTGCTGGCGTCCCTCTGCCTGGGACCTGCACGCAATGAGCAGAGGCTGAGCTGCCTTATCACCCCCAAGGCAGGCTCTTATCAGCCAGCAGCCGATAAGCAGATAAAGGGAATAACCATGTCTCAATGCACCCACTGCTCCTGAGCACCATCCTGGCCCACACGCTGGACCCGGTGCCACCGGACCTCCCTGAACCATCCCCACCCCAGGAGGGATGCAGGGGCTCCTGCTCCATCACCCCCAAACCAGACCAGATCCTGCTGGCCTCACAGATGGGTGAACCTCTTATGGGGATGGGGGGGGCTGCAGCATCACCTTTCCTGATGTGAAGTGCTCAGAGACAAAGCAGAAAGGCAACAAATAAGCGAGCTCAACCCTCCCTTGCCCAAATCTAATCTTGTGTTAAAACATGCTGCAGGCTGTTTCGACAGAGCTTTGTTCTTTTGATAACTGAGCATAAATGAAACTTTGGAAGACACAAGGAGCGTGTCCCCTCTGCAGGGAAGCACAACAGGATCTTGTGCCCCCCCTCCCTGCATGGAGATGGTGCTGGGGACACAGGGCTCCCACCTCACCCAGAGGCACCACCGAGCTGGGGTGATCACAGCAGGGCTGGCATCAGACCCACTGCCAGCACACATCCACGTACACAGCATTCCGGGGGTCACCCATCCCCATGGGAGAAGGGAGGATGCCATTTGGGAGCGAGTCCTTGAGTGTCACGGCTGATATTTAAAAATGATCCCCAGAGGCTTTAAGTAAGAGATTTCAATTCCAGGGAGCTGTCAGGCACTGATGCAGACACCAGGAATAATGGTCCCGCTCTCCTTGTGGTGTCCTCGTGAATAAATCACACACCGTGACTCCTCAACACACACATGCACGCGGATGGACAGATGGACACTGATGCTCGCCTGCCTGCTCATCAATGCAGGGACCCCCTCTGCATCCCCTCTAAACCCTCATCCTAGGAGGGGGCTGCTCCCAAACCCCTCATCCCAGCCCGCAAGCCACCCTATAGGATACAAACCACCCTCATCCTTAGGGCACATACATGGAGCATCCACTGATGCACAGCCCCATCTTGTTCGCACATCCCAGGAGCCAGGACACCTCCATGGGCACCGGCAGCCCATGGGGACACCCCTGCAGATCCAACAGCGCCTGCTCCCCCTGAGCTGGAGGAGCTATTAAAGGAGCTGAGCTCCTGCACACACCTAAAGCGGCTGAAAATAGCCCGGAGAAAGGAAATCAATTACCGGGCGCAGCCTGGCCCGCAGTCATTAACCAGACACGGGCAGGGACTTTGTTCTCTGCTTCCACAGAGGCTTTTATCAGAGACCACTCTGATTTCATTTCCTTCCCCCATCATGCAGGGCTGTGAAGGGGGTGGTAACCGATTTCACCCCTGGGCTGTGGGCAGGAGGAGGGGTGAAGCCCCTGAGTCTGAGCGAGCCATGGCCACGCTGCTCTCCCGGTCCCACTGTGCCAAGCAAACAGCTCTTCCACTGGATGCAGTCCTCAGCACGGCCCCAGCCAGGGCTCTTCACCCACAACCAGCCCGGGGGCACGCATCCCCCTGCTCAAGCCAGGACAGAGGTCTGGCCGCGCTCCCGGTGCAGCCCTTGCTGCTGACTCGGCTGTTCCAGGGGTTGGTTTGTGAAGGCAGAGGTTGAGAGGGCACCGTCTGCAGGGAAAAGCACTTCTGAAGCGAGGAATGACCCCTGCTTCAAAAAGCAGCACTGATGGAGATCAGCACGGCCCCGGGGTCAGGAGGGGGGATCCGGAGCCACAAACCCTGTGCCCGGGGAGCGATGGGTTTGCAGAAGCGATTGGAAGGCTTTGGCATCGGATCATGACAGATGGGTGAGCTGCACGTTGGGAATGACGACCTCCGATCCATCCCATCAGTGGGGCAGGACAGGGCACAGCACCACCACCAACCACAACCCCTTTTTGCCACACAACCCTGGCAAGGTGTTGGCATCCCCGGGCTGGACACGCTGCCTCGTGGGGGGGGGGTGCTGGTTGGTGCCCCGAGGCCCCAGCCCCTGTGGCTCTGTTATTGCAGGGCTGCCGAGAGGCATGGGGCTGACGCTGCCGAATTGTTATTAGATTGAGGGGGTGGAGAGGGGCCGGGAAAAGCATCAACCAAAGGATTTGATCCATCAAATGGAAAAGGCAGACGAGCGCAGGAATCCTGTGGTTCTTCCAATGCCGCCCAGCAACAGCTGGATTGGATTTTGGATAGCACCACATTGCCACGGTCCCCTCTGATTAATATCCTGTATCACGACTAATTAATTCTAGAGGGGACATGCATCTGAATTGTTACCTTGTGATAATGAAATGTCAAGTGAGCATTAAAACACACTTAGCAAAGGTTTAACAACTCCCAGCATCCGAGCAGTGCATCCCAGCACCTCCACCCGCCCGGCTGCCGCTCAATATGCTTTTAAACACCCGCGCTGGTATTCCATCAGCCCCTGTTAACTGTATTATTGGATCTCAATTAGCTCCTGATTGGAAAGGGCTCTGCTGTGACACACGTGGCCGGAGCCTCGCTGCTTCCCAGAGGGAATGGGAACTCGGTGGTGCCGTAAATCCCTGCCTCAGTTGGCCGGGTCAGAACAATGAACCAGTTAATAATTAATGGCCATGTATTAATGTGCCACCTGCCCACAGAGTGGGGGCAGCGGGGCCATAAGCCTAAAGCCATGTGAAGCATCCTGAAGGCTCCAGCACGGCCCACACCAGCTCAGCCACCACCGTCCAGCTCAGGTGGTAACTCTGGATCTGGTCCCCTTCCCATGCTGCTTGAGCCCACGTGAGGTCCCAGCACGGAGATCCCCTCCATCACCTTCCCCTATCCCACCAGCCCCAATGTCCCTATGGGCACTGCTGCCCTGCACTATCGCTTGTGCCACCCTCAAACCAGACAAGGCACAGAGCAAGGCAGGAACCTTCACAGCACAAACATCACCAGCAAAGCCCATGCCATGCTGCCCATTACCAGCTTGGTGCTGCCTCATTGGCACTCCTGGGAGCTTTGGCAATGCCAAACCTGAAGCCAGCCAGGCTGAAGGCACAAGCAGCAGAAGCTCACTGCTGAGCTCCCACTGCAGCCCCTCTGCTTTATCAGCTCCCATTAATGACCCCATTGGATGGCAATTAGCTCCCTAGAGACGGGCTGTGCCCCACAGCTGGGCTGGTGAAGAGCTGGTCCAGGGAGCAGGGATGTGCTCCAGTGAGTATAGGGTGGGTCCCAGCAGGGAGCCAGGGGTAAAACACCCCCTTTTGCCCCAGTTCTGTGTTTTTGAGAGGGTCCTGGCTCCATATTTGACAGAAACTGGGGACAAAGTACAGGCATCAAACAACTGGGGTCCTCTAAAGGCCGCAATGGCTTGGTGGGATGCTGTGTGTGCAGCATCCCTGCATCCCTGGGGTACATACATCCCAAAACATCCCATAAAGGAGGGAGGGGGAGCATCAAAACAGCCCCAGATCTGGCCATGGGGCTGCATCGCACCTGAGAAACCCAGAGAAGCACCAGGAAGTTCCATCCTGCAAACCCCGTTTAGCTGGGGGAGCCACAGGGAGCAGTGCAGCAGCAAAGCCAGACAGTGCCAGGGATGGAATTGCATTTTCCTGGGCCCCGAGGTCCCTGAAAAAGGGATCTGGGCTCTTGGGAGGAGGCACAGGATCCTTTAGTAGCTCCTGCACCAGCTGCGGAGGGACGTGGGGAGAGGCGAGAGCCTGATTTAGTGCACAGGAGATGCATCTCTACGGATGGGTGTCTGTCCAGAGGTAATCTATGCGCAAGGTAATTTCTCCAGGCAGCAGGACTCGATGCAGCCCTTAATAGGACAATCTCATGTGATGAATTACCAGACCCAACTAATCTGCATGTTAAATTTCTTGTATGAGAAATAAATATCCTCGATTCACCAGAGAAGCGCTTTCCTTCCGAGGATTTCATTAAAGGCATCAAGCTGCCTGATTTGCATGTTATGATTCCTCGTACGAGGAGAAGTCAGGCTCTGGAGAGCACGCCGGAGAGATTATGCAGGGGAAACCGGAGCAGGCCCTGGAGAGCATAGGGAAAACCGGAGCAGGCCCTGGGGAATGCAATGCCAGGACATGGGAATGCAGCGTGAAGTACATTTCCACCACCCAAACCCCTGCCATCCCCCTAACAAAGGTCACAACAGGCAGCGGAGGGGATGGGGTTTTGCTGTGGGGTCCCCAAGTGTGGGAGGAAGCAGAGGTCCCATGGGAGGAAGCGGGGGTCCCATGGGAGAGCTGTCTCCGTGCACCCCATGCCAGAGGCAGGCAGTGAATGAAGGCTGATCCCTGATCCCCCGTGCTCCCCAAGGATGCTCCCAGGGGAAAGCATGCACAGAGCCATTCTGGTCCCTGATCCCTCTGTGGTCCCTGATCATGCTTCATCCCCAGGGATGCTTCAATGGCTCTCCTGCATTCTTCCCTCTGCGATCCTCAGGGATGCTCCACTGCACTGGCTGGGGGCCAGGGACCTGCTGAGCCCGTTCCCGTTCCCGTTCCCATTCCCATTCCCCACCTGCCCTTCACCACACGCCAACAAGTCGCTCGGTGGCACGCTGGCGGCTGCGGGAAGGGAAGGCTGGTCACCATGGAAACACGCTGCCAAACTGGGAGAGAAGAGTGGCTCCTTCCCTTAAAACACACCAAGAGCTCCACGACCATCGGACCAGGATGAACTGGGGGGGCTCACGGGGAGCCAGGGGAGCCCCAGCCCACAGCCCCCACAAAAGGGGTGCAATGCACGAGGGTGAGAGCAGCTGGCGGTGCCGGTGGGATTCCCAGCTATGGGAGAGACCTGGGGAGGAGCTGCGAGGATGCTGAGGGTGGAAGTGCTTGGTGACACGCTGGGTGCCACAAAACATGTAGATGAGACCTTGGGGATCATGGCAGCCCTGGCTTGGACTTGGTGATCTTAAAGGGCTTTTCCAACCTGATTGATTCTATTCATGATTCCTGGGACGTGTCCCCCCTGCAGCACAGGGCCCTGCTTCAAAGGACCATGCATCCTGTCACGAACACAGCCAGGATGGAGGGAAGGTCCCTCCTGCCCCTGGCATGGGGAGATGCCGGGGGGCACAATCCATCCCCGATACCAGCTTATACACCACATCCCTCACCCACACTACTGATGCAGCTGCAGCCATTCCCGGCCCCTGCATGGGCAGTCGCATCCCTGAGCCTCTCTGTCCATCCACAGCATCCCTCCCCTCTCCCAGGATTACTCCATTTCTAAACTCGTTAAGTTTTAATTACTCCCTGCCGGTGACTGAGCGGACTGGCTCCGCGCCACAGACAGCTCTATTCAAATTCCACTCCTGCCCATCATCACTCACTCTGGTGCTTCACCCTCAATTCCAGGTGGGACATCCCAACCCTCATATGGACACATGAAATCCCTGCGGAGACGCAGGGTCAGGCAGCACACAGGTGGTCGAGGGAAGCTGCTGCTGGCAGGTTGTGTCCTCACCAGGGCGAGGACGGGTTGAAGCCAGGCAGTGATTTGCATCCAGGCTGTTTGCTTCATTAGCTGCGCCGGGGTTTGTTTGGGTTTTCCCCATGTGTTTGTTTATTTGCTGGCTTCCTTCCTTAATCCTTTCTGGCTGGATGCTGGAGCTGGAGGCGGGGGCCGGGGGCTCATTGGACAGGGAGTCACCTTGGCGCCAGGATGCAGGGATGCGGGGTTCCAGGGCTGCTGAGCATCCCTAAGCAGACACCTTTCCTACAGAAGAGTCAACTGAGACACGGAGCAGACCCAGGAAAGCAGCCCAGGAGTCCCCGGTTCCGGGGGTCCAAACCAGTTCTGGGTTTGGAGGAGCCCCCCAAGCATCCCAACCCCCTCCAAGGTGGGGCAGAGCCCGGGCTCAGGGTCCTGACACCTCAGTCCTACTTGGGGTGTGTGGCTCAGCCCCCACACTGTGCAGCTGCCCTGCGGGAGCCCCTGCATGGGCTCTGTGTCCCCCCCCCCGCAGTGTCACCACTGTCCCCACAACCCCATTCCAGAACTGACACATTGCGTTGTTCCCACTGCTGCCAATGTGGCTCCAGACAGGCGTGAGCTGTGGGCACTGTGGGGCTCGACAGGTCTCTGAGCTTCAACACTGGGGTTAGGGACAAGGGACCTGTGCCACGGGGCACCCAGCACCAAGCCTGGGGCACTGGGGGCACCACAGAGCTGCAGCCGCCACGGCTTAGTGAGGAACAGCCCCATGGTCCCCAAGGATGCTGCAGCACCCGCACAGCACCGTGCTGGGGAGGGCACCCAGCACCAGCACGGCACAGGGTGATGGGGAGGGGACGTCACCAGCCACATTGTCTGCGTTCCCGGCATCCCGGAGCAGCCCCGCGTTGCTACAGCAACACGAAGCCTTTGGATTCAATGCCTTTAAATGGGGAACTGCTTGTCTCAGGCTGAATTATTGATTAAAACAGAGAGGATGACACACACAGGCACAGGAGATGACCAGAGGTATCTGGCTTCGCATAGAAGCAAGCTCCAAGTGGGCTGTGATGCAGGGCCGTCAGGATCAGTCACCACAGGGGGTTGGATGTCCCACACCAGGGTGATCTCTTGTGATGCCCTTTCCTGCTCCATCCCTGGGCTGGACTGAGCTCAGGGAGCCAGGAGCCAGCAGTGAGCTGCAGCCCGGTGTTAATCCCCTTGTTCAAACGCCTCCTCCCTGATGTTGACCTGCTTAAATCCACCGTTTGCTCTCCAAACAGAGGAGGCAGCTCCTGGCAATGCTAACGGCTGCATCCCCAGCACAGCATCCCCTCGCAGGGGGACTGGTGATGCCAGCAGTGTCCACCGGCAGGGACCAGAGTGCCGGGCAGGATCGGTCCCGGATGCTCAGCAGTGTGATGGGACTCACCGGTACTCCAAGGAGAACTTGGTCAGCTCCTGGCTGTTGTGCAGCCACTTGAACTCGAGAGGCCAACTGCCCTCAGCCATGCAGGTCAGGACCAGGCGGTTCCCCTCCAGATGGACCTGGCTCCGCACCGGCTCTGTCTTAAAGTATGGGGAGACATCGTCTGCAGAGAGAGGAGGGAAGGGGTGAGAGACACGGGTGAGGAGCCATAACCTGCCAGCCCCATAACCTGCCAGCCCCATAACCTGCCAGCCCCATTCACTCCATCATAACCATCACCCAGCAGCACATGGGCACACGGGCAGGGGGTTGCTGGTGGCCTCATCCCCATCCCTCTGTCCCAGCCAGGCCTCCCCAGTGGCCACTTCCCCGCCCTGAGCCATTTCCCAAGCCTGTCGACAAGGGCTTAGCCCATCTAGGGTTTATCTAAGCCGCTTGCTTTGCTTTATTCCCAGCTGCCTTTGTAGTGCTTCAGAAGCACTGAGCTTTTAACTTGGGGGGTGAAGAGGGTGGAGGGGCTGGGAGCAGAGTGAGACATAAACACTTACTCCTCTCCTGTTTTATTTGCTAAGTAAAACTATAAATCGAAACACACAGCTCCATTTTCTGCTTAACAAATGGAAGCCCTTTTACTTCAAAGACACATTCATATTCCCCAGCAGCTTTCAAGTGTGCTTTCAATCACTGCTTTGGGTTTTTTCTTTGGGGCAGGGCTTTGCTCTCTTGTGCGCGAGCTGAATTCCTGCTGCAGCTCTCCACACCCTGAGCTCACAGCAAAGCAGTGCCCATGGGCTCAGCCTGTGCTGGTGTCCCACTGCCATGGGGGCTGCCCTGGGGGTCCCTGTCCTCTCCTTCTGGGCACCCTGGGGTGCCAATTGCTGCATCCATGTGGAGATGCCCGTTTGATTCACATCCACCCTGCTGCGTGTCCCCAGGGGGGCACAGGGATGCTAAAGCCAGGAGAGTCATTAGGCAGGGAAGCAGCAGCAAACAGCTCCTTAGTTTAACGCAGTCAGTGTCAGCAGCGTTGGTGGGGGCAGCCCTTATCCCACTGCCCCTGCACCAGATCCAGGCTGGATCAGGGCATCGAGGCACCTCTCAACTCAGCCGAGGGGCTCACTGCCCGTACATGATGTGTGCTCCTCTACACGTGTGTACACGTGTCCCTGCCATGCTGTGGCAGGAGCTTGACCTGGAATGCCAGAGCTTCACTCACGCCAGGCTGGAGATGTGGGATTATTGCAGTACCCAGCTGAGGTCGTGGCAAAGCCGAACTCCAGCTCCAAGGCTGAACAGCTCAGGCATGAAACCAGTAGATGAGCCACGGACCAGGCTGGGGATCGGGCAGGGCAAGATGCAGCCAATGCATCCATGCAGCAAAACAAGGTGATGCCCAGGCTCTGGTGATGGTCACCTATGCGTGAGCCCCACCAGAAACCACAGGGCCCAGCATCCCAGGATGAGTGCTCCAGTGGCATCCCCCGATGATCCCAGCACCAAGCACTTGGGATGCTCTTGGGATGCTCTTGGGATGCACTTGGGATGCACTTGGGATGCACTTGGGATGCAGGGTGCTCCTGCCGCACCTTCCCCAGGGCCGCAGGCCGTTTGCATACATCCTAATTTGACTTTAAGCAGCTCAGGCTCATCTCGCTTTGAAGCACCGGAGCCATCTGTTCTGCATTAAGGGGTGAAGAGCAGCGCTGAGCAGGAGAGGCAGCTCCTAATTCCACCATTGATGGTGCGATCGTTATCCACCTGCAAAGGACACTGCAGCCTCCGCGGGCCGAGCAGCTCCTCCGATCCCTTGGGAAAGCCAAAAGCTGCCAAGCAGGGCAGAGGGGCCCAGGTGCACCGGGTGTCCCTTGCGAGGGTGAAGGTGGCACCGAGCTCCAGCCTTCCATGCTTCAGTTTCCCTCTATTTGATGCCATACATCTCAGTTCTGCTCCCAATATCCCAGAAGGACTTTTCTCTCCCATCATCCTGGTAGAATCACAGGGCATGGCACCACCCAACCCAGGGTGCATAGGGGTGCCCATCACCTCATCACCCATCATCTGCAGAGCAGCATGGACAGAGGCCACTATCCCATAGGTCCTGGGGGCAGTGGGAGCTCTCCCGGTGTATGACACCACGTCCCCCCCGAACCAAAGGGTCATTACTGCTAATTCCGCCTCTCCCCCATCTGCTGTGACTGTTTACTCTCCACTTGCTCATTAGAGGCTAATTAGTCAGTGCAGAAATTCATCACTTTGCAAAGGCAGCAGTGAGGGGTGGCTCAGGAACATCTGCACATCTGCTGGTGGCAAGGGATGGTGCTGAGCTCCCGCAGCCATCAGCGGGGTGCTGTGCCATGCCGCTTCATGGCAGCTCAGCACAGCTCCCTCCATGGAATAGGTGCCACCAAACCACTCCATCCCCATCCTGCCCGCACCCGGAGGGATGGATGAGATAAATAGGATGCCAAAAGCTGGCACTGGGGAAGGGGGACGGGAACGGGGATGACCCTGGCTCTCTCCCTCCAGCACCAGTGACATTTTAATGCCAGGCCCTCACAAGGCACTAATCCTGCCTAATGGGATCACAATCTTTGTCCCTGCACTTTATTTACACAGCGCTGGGTCTGAGCCCTGAGCATTAGTGAGGGGAGGGGATGTGGATTTAGAGCAGGGGCCCTGGCTGTATCCAAAGAGCAGTAATGGATCCTAATTCCTGGGCGTAATGGGCAAGCCAGGAGCTAAGTCCCCCTCTCCAGGCTTCAAATCCTTCTTGATGGGAAGGGACGGGAAGGTTTAAGTCCAGAGGAATCCTGGAATGCCTGCCCAGGGCAGGGTGCTCCGTGCAGCTGCTGGTGGGGAGAAGGAGGGTGAGACCCCCCCCCCTTGTGCTCAGCAAACCCCAGTGAGCAAAGAGAAGACGGGAATGAGGCATGAGAAGGGTCCCCCCAGCGAGCCATGAAGTGCCAGCAGCTCATGGGACACCCAAGTTCTTATAAAAGTCTTCCAGTGCCTGAAGGGGCTGCAGGAAACCTGGAGAGGGGCTTTGGACATGGGATGGAGGGACAGGACAGGGGAATGG
>JAOEHY010039589.1:14170-74360 GCA_025447955.1 Psilopsiagon aurifrons | reverse complement strand
GGGGGGGGGGGGGGGGTATAAACAAACACAATGAATTTTTACACTGCAGATATCCGTGCATACTGAAGTAATAAAATATACTCACCTCATTTGTTTTAAACAACCCACTGCATATTCTCTGACGTACTGGTCTGGATAATTGAAATCCAACAGTTCTAATGCTTCTCTGGGCAGCAGTTTGGGCCATATCTGGAGGAGAGCCTGAAGCTGGTTTAAAAAGAAGAATCTTAGGTTACAGGTAAAGTAAGTATTGAAGAAGACAGGTGGGTATAAGTGCCCATAAAAGCATTTCCACTAACAGAAGGAGTTTACAGACTGGAAATTCTGGGAGAAGAAATAATTCTGGGAAAATAGGCACACTTCCGATTATGTTTCTTACCCTTTCAAATGATCCAGATTATGTTTTTGGTGCCAGGTCTCATTTACACTTAGTCTGAAATATCAGTTTCTTCACACATAAGACACAATGACAGTAAATAGCAATAAGGTACCCCCAAATATGCATGTATTAGAAAGAGTTTCAATAACATTTAGATAATGTTGATAATATTTTGTAAATGTTCTCATAATTATATAAATATTTTGGTAATGGTAAAAGTTTACCATTTTAGAAAAATTAGTTTTTGTTGAGAGACCTTTACCAAAGCTATTTATCCACCTCAGCTGATGGAGCCTTTTCCCATAGGCACTGTGGATAGTAATGAGCTTTAGTTGAAAGACGTATGATTTGGGTTAGATATTAAAAAAACCCAATACTGAAGACAATGATGTGCTGGAAAAAATTACAGAAATCACTAGTGTATTATTTTGGACTACCAAGAACAACATCTAGAGGTCTCAAAAATAAACTGGTTTAACCTCATTTCAATGAAGCTACCGACTGACAGCATGTTTCTAATGATATGCATATAGTGGTGTGGCTGGAGCAATACATTATTGCTCCAAATAAACAAGGCAGAATGTGTAAATGCAGTGCATTAACAGAACAAGGCTTTTCTTCTCTGTAGGAACAATTCATAACTCATGATAAAAATACCCCTTCCTATAAATTAGATAATACAAGTACTTCATATTTAAACAGCAACTTAAAAATACAAATATTAGGAAGTTCTTATTTTCCTCCTGTTTTAGTAATTCTTTTTACACCAATAGCGAAAAATCGCCATTTCTACTATATGTCATAGTTGAACCAGTACTTCCAGTTCAAGTATGACGAACACATGTGTACATCATAGCCTCGGCCTGCAGTTAACAGACATTCATAACACTGTCTAAACACCTGTGGGACAGATTCTGAACAGGTTCATCTTTGAGTTTTGTGAAATGCAGAAGGCAATAAATGGGCACAGATCACTCCCAATGCAAAGCCAGTGGCCATGCTACAATTCCAGAAGCAGGAGAAAGAATCAAACAGTTTTCATGGGCAAATACTGGTAAGAATATATGCAAGATTACATGAAGTAAAACTAAAGGTATTTTTAAATACAGATGTCATTAATTCCGCAGAAACATACAAGCAAATATCTAGTCAATCTATAGTAAGGTTCAACAGCGTCATGCAGAACTACAGCCACCAACATTTACATATCAC
Organism: Psilopsiagon aurifrons; assembly: GCA_025447955.1. NCBI lineage: Eukaryota > Metazoa > Chordata > Aves > Psittaciformes > Psittacidae > Psilopsiagon > Psilopsiagon aurifrons. The sequence goes on along the minus strand of JAOEHY010039589.1, from coordinate 72,769 downwards.
GGATACTTATAAGGAACTCTGAAAGAAATACTAACACTGAGCAGACATTTAATACAATAAAGCAGCTGTTGGAAATGCAAGCAGCAGCTCTGCATGTCAGACACACAGCAAGAAACTTCAAACCAAATGTGTCGGAACTTCTAGACAGACTACTTAAAATGGGGTGCAGAACCAATAAAAACATAGAGACATTTTGTTAATCATGACTGATCATGAGTGACAACCTGACGTACAGTCTGAAAAGACAGAAGAAAGACATGCTGCATATATCAGTTCTTCATTTTGAAAGTCATGGCCTACAGCGTGTACATTAACTATCAAGTTTATTTGAAGTTACAGACCTTCTCGCTTTAACTGCTGCAATGATTTCACAGGTTATTACAATGGGAAAATGTTAAGTGATAAGAGCTTAGAATAAGCAAGATCCAAACAAATTATGAAACAGGCAAGGAAATTCCCCAAATACACACTGCTCTGGTCACCTTCTGTCCTGGAATTAAGAGAGAAATGCATTCCAACTAGCTCCACACCCTGGGCACATCACACACTTCTCAGAAGCGTAGGTGAATGGATAGCAGAGATAATACAGCTCATTTGTAAAGACATTTGACAGTTCAAAATACATGATTCACACTCTGAAAATCTCTTTGCAGTTTCAACCATGTTAAAATGCTGCACACAGGAAACACTGAGCACTTCTCTCACATGGTTTTCAACTACTGACAAGCTGTGAGGAAATGGCGAACATGAATTCTCAACAACAATCTATAAGGGTTAGAGAAAACTTAAATTTGGCCTTGGAGTGTCAGTATTTCTGTATTTCTATATAGAAATAACTACTTTTTCTTTCCTAAAAGACAAGACCACTGTTACAGACGATGCAATGAAGCACAGGCCAGTATTTTTATGGCAGTTATTTCAAGTACTTGAGAAAATTAGTTGTAATTTCTCTAGTTCACATTAATGATGCTGTCACTTGATTGAACATCAAAACAGGCAATGGTTTTGTTCATTTTTAATAATGGCTAAGCCCTGCTTTGAAAGTAAATACTGCCTGTGAGTTCTGCTAACAGGTTCTGCCATCCTGCTGCTCTGCTGAGCAAGGAGGTTACAGCAACAGGAAGGACAAACACCTCCAGAATCCTTCAGTGCAACTACTCCACTGAAATACCGCAATACAGTAACAGCTAGGATGGAATCTATATGGCAAATAACACAAGAAAGCTGCTTTAATCCATTGTACATAACTTTATGGGAACATTGAAGTAACAGCTTAAAGACGGTCTACAATAAAATACTCCATTTGTTAAAAAACTGACTACTTTTGAGCTGCATTAACAGAAACAGGAATATAGCTACACTGTTCATTCTTCCTATAAACAGCTTGTGTTTGGCTGTTTTTTGGCTTGATTTGGGGCTTTTGTGGGTTTTGTTGGTTGGTCAGCTTTGATGATTTGAACTTTTTGCCTTATGTGTCAAGGCTTTTAGTTACATTTAACAACAGGCACTTAAAAAATCTCCCAGTGCCACAGCGTGTGTGCTGCAGCAGCACTAATACTGCAATATACAGCTAATACTATATTGACTTAATTTTCATGTGAGATAAGCAGTGAGTCTTGCTAGTGTTGGAATTCATAAAATTCATGAGGCTGCCTTGACCGACCTGAAAAGCTAAGTCATTGGGAATACTTACGTACGTTATTGCAATATTGGGTGTATTTAAGAATGAGATCTCATTTTTCAGATGGGCTATTCTTGCTGCCAAAACCACTACTAAAACATAAACCACACTACTGTCTTACAGATAAGGAAATATCAATATTACATTCCTTCCACAAGCCAGATGACAATGTTTTTTCAGCCGTGTTTAAATAAAATGCTTTATACTTATTGTTTAATATCCTCCAATTTAAAGGACTTTGAGCTGTCATCTAACATCCATACTCCAAATAACTCTTCAGAACTCTGCTTCCAAAGGCCATATTTCAAAGCCCCTAGCAAGCAATCAGAATGCCTTTTCCTTCACATATTTTATTGAGTAAACAAATACCTGTTTCTATTCCTACAGGTTGTATTCCCAGATAACTTCTAATAATTAACAATAAATTCAGAAGCACATAATAGAAGTACTAAGGAACAAAGCACTCCTGCACATGAGAACACAAGGAATATGTGGGTGCTGTATTTTGTTAGTGTTGTGTCCATGGCACAGACATTGAGCTAGGATGAAACTCCATGTAATTTTACAAGTCCAAAAAACATACATCTAGCTGGTAGGAAGGAATTAATAGAAAATCAACTAAGCTGGAGGCAAAGTAATATTCTGATAGACTGGATAATTACAAAAATCACATGACGAATAGATGGAAGGCAAGTTTTCATGGGGTGGTTCCCTTTTCTTCCAATTACACCTAGTTTGAGACAGATATAAGTCAGAACACTAAGCTACAATAGAAATTTATGCTACCTATAAACAATACTAGGGCAGATGGTATTTTTTAGGATAAGCAGATGAACAGTGAGCACTGCACATGTGAACACTGGCCAGACATTTACTGTCTTGCCCAGCCTCTTCTTTACACACCCAGACTAAAATGTTTCAATACAAAACCAGGAATCTTGTTATTTTATTACTTTTAAGTCAGTCTGTCAAGCAGGAATGGTCTCACTATAAGCTCATATAATTTTTCCTATATCAAGGTTCCACTTATTCCCAAGAAGTGTCACAAGAGTCATATTCCATTTGAGTAAATACAGAAAAAGGCAGCTCCAGCAACTTCTTTACAGTAGAGTGAAATAACCTCATGCATCTATACAGCAAGGAAATGGCACAATTTCACTGAAAATGTAGTCTTGCATCACAGCACCAGTCTTAAAGTCCATAATTACTTAAAGTTACCTAAAAGAGATTCTATTTGGCCAAACAATCAACATGATGAGAAGAGAGTACTTTGTGCCACTACTGGGTACTGTATCTCTGAAGGCTCACGTCTGCCTCTAAGAGGTTTAATTACACAGTTCAAGGTGTGGAATTTTGCAATATTTGAGCAGGTTAAATTTTTAGAAGAACCTTTATTTCAGATTTTGATTTTACTCCATCAGTGCAGATACTCAAAACTCAGCTGGACACAGTCCTGCTCTGGCCGACTGTGCCTGAGCACAGGGGCTATACTACATGATCTCAAAAGTTCTCTTCCAACCTAAATGATTCTGTGAAATTCCTTGCACTTAAGATCAAAGTTGAGCACAAGATTTTAAAATTAGAACATATAAATTCATTGCTGTGCTTTCCTCAACGTTCAGAGAACATCTGAAATGCATTCTGGGTTTTCTTTTTGCTTTATTTTAGATATTAAGTTCTTGCTTTTTGTCAATGCCACAGAAGGTATACAATGAACTTGGGTTTATACAACAGTACCATTTCAAAATGCCTGTTCTTGGGAAAGAAACCCTATTTACTCATTTGACTCCAGGATTTCTCCACAGCATCACTGCCTTTTCCCTTACCTGAGCAACATCTTCAAGTTTGTTCCATTTTAAAGAGAGCAGCAGTTTTGGCAATGATTGTGGAAAACTTTCACGACAGTCATATCGCAAAGTCCAAATAAGATCCATTTCATTTTCACAGAGCTGAGATAAAGGATCTCTTTCCATTATTTCTTTTAGCACAACATAAAACTTCTTACCACCTCGACCCTAGAAAATGAAAAACATATGTAATAAATAATGCTTTGATATATTCACTAGGACTTTCGTAGTTTAGCTCAAATACTAGAAATCCTATGCCAGGAAGAACATCGGCTAAAACTCATGAAACAAAGGGGATGACTAAGCCTCTCTTTCAGATTTCTTTAGTGTACAGAAATCTTTAGAGAAGTAACTCAACTTTGATGTTAATTGACGCTAGATGGCAATATTTCTATTTTCCTACTCTAACATGGGGAACTTTCATTTAGGATGCATGTACTTTCTCCTTCTGTTTTTCAAGTGAGCAAATTTAGGAGATGTATGTATAAATCTGTCTTTTTCAGACATTAGTACTGATGCTGAAAATCAGTTTGTGAGAAATGAGACTTAACACTGGCTCAGCTAATACCTTCTGTCCCCAGCCATGGCTTTATGCAAACTGCAAGGGCAGAAATTAAAGCAGTAATATCAGCAGCAATAGCATTCCATAAATTAATGAGAGAAAAAAGAAACTGCTGCTTTTGAGTGAGGAAGTAGTATTTGAAGGGAGTAAATTAGCTTTAATACATACTTTGAAAAACAATATGGCAAGCTTAAAATACCAAAGGCAGCTTTATCTGCATGAAGCTGAAGAAGTTTCCACATAATTTTAAGAGGAAGGCAAAGGTCTTTACATTAATGGAAAATAAAAACAAAGGGAAGTTCAGAAGAAATGGTAGCAGAAACAAACAGCTCTCATCAAATAATGCTTTGCACAGGTATCCCACCTGGAAAAAAAACCCCACATTTGCCGTAGACAGAACTTAAGTTTAGCTCCTTTGGAAATGATAAATGCTTCAGTCTTTATTGTGCTAAAATGCTTTAAGCATTTTCATGTAAAAATACCACCGAAGTATAAATTCTTTAGCAGTGAACAGAAAAATCTAGTTGAAATACAGTGCTTGTTTGGTAAAACTAAGTACGTAGGCTGTTCCTGTATCAAAATGAACAAACAGTTTTGACAATAAGGTGATTCTTGTATCTAGAAATATCAAATCTTATCATTTGAAAGTTACAATCCTCTCAAGCTGGCATGCTGCTATTGAGGATTTCCAAGTATTTACCACTAAGTTGTTTGCAGCAGCAATAAGTTTTCCCTTTTCTTGAGTGCTTTAGGCACTTGGCATTGCAACTGATATGTATGTGAATTAACTACTTAATTCTTACATAAAATACAGTTGTTACTGTGGCTCCAACTGCGCTTTCACCATCTTTAATTGCAATCTTCAGTATTTGGTCAAAACACCTTTGGATGCAGGTGATCTTTTTCCTCAAGGTAGGACTACCCAATTCCTCTAAAAGAGGATATAATCACCATATTTAAGAAAAGCATCTTCCAGTTCAATGAGCATTTTTCAAAAGAGCTTATTTTGAAACATCATAACTGATAAGACTGAGCAATTTTCCTCTAATATTTTATTCCACCTAGGAATGTTTGCCAGATTCAGACTGAATGTAAATCACAGCTATGTGCCAAATCCATAGAGAATGTAAAGCAGTTGTGCTTCCTGTCAGAAAACTGCCAAGAAGTCCAAGATATATTGGAAAAAGGGCATACATACCTGAATGTTAAGGCAGTTCAAAGTGAATTACAGAAGAAAACCGAGCCAGCAGAACTATCATCATTTGAGCAGTTGATGCATTTCTAAATTGATGGAGAAGATAAAAACCAAAAAGCCCCAGAAAAGTAGTTTTTAACTAGTCTTTAGCAGGTGCTTACCGCCATTGCAGCATTGTCACTGCTCCTTGCAATCTCAGCTGCTTTTTCAAGTATCTGCAAAGACATGTTTTTAAATACATTAGATTTAAAACCAAATCTGACTGCACTGGGAAAGTAAATATTATAGACGTGAAGCAAATATTATGGAAATGAAGGAATATTTCACAGAATCACACAGAATCGTTAGGGTTGGAAGGGACCTCTGGAGATCACCCAGTCCAACCCCCTGCAAAGGCAGGGCCACCCAGACCAGGAATGCATCCAGGTGAATGTCTCCAGAGATGGAGACTCCACAACCTCCCTGGGGAGCCTGTTCAGTGCTCTGCCACCCTCAGTGTAAAAGCCACAATGCCTTAATGCTGTGTTTGACCCTTGCCTCCTTGTGCTTTTTAATCGGTTTGCAAATGAACTTTGAAAGTTTCTACAAGTCTAAGCTTTGTTCAACTGAACTACCAGCCCAACACATTGCTCCTGCACTAGACAACAGATTTCTCCTCAATTATCAAGGCACTTTTGCTCACTTAGCCCTAAACAGCTGTTCAGTGCAAGTGGATTGATAGTAAGATCAAAAAGAATAATCCGGTTTTGCCCGTTATGTTTCTGAAAATAAAGATCTGCCATTTGATTCTCTGTTTTCTTGGCAGAAAAAAGCAACGAGGCAGATAAAATGAGAAGCAGCCACACATCAAGGAAGACTCATGCAGACAATTCTGAAAACCTGATTCTCAGCTGATGCAATTCAAGCAGCTACAGTGTTATTCCTGATTCAACAGGACCTTCGCCAAAAGAATGTCAGAGACTGGGTACTGTATTCTCTCTTTCAGTATTTAAAGTATATTTCAGTACAGATTTCAGAATGTCTGCAGAAACTGACTGAATTATCAAAGAGTTTAGGGCTCTGATTTTCCCACTGATACTGCAAAACAGTTTCTTAACTCTAAGGACCAGCAAGTAGCAAAAGTTACTAGAAAAGAGATAACATTTCCTCAAAGTTGAACTCTTCCAATGTCTTATTACCAGCTCTGCAACAGTATTCTGGGCTATTTCTCTGACACTTAGGATTTCTCAGGATCAAGAAGGGGGTAAAAGCTACAAAATAACAAAACCCAGCAGCCAAACCACAGTTACATGGGATCAAAGAATCATAGAACAGATTGGGTTGGAAAGGACCTTAAAATAATCTGGTTCCAATCCCCCTGCCATAGGCAGGGATGCCTTACCCTAGACCATGTCACCCAAGGCTCTGTCCAACCTGGCCTTGAACACTGCCATGGATAAAGCACTTACTACTTCTTTGGGCAACCTGTCACAGTGAAGACCATCAGACATTACCTTAACATCAATACATCAGGTAACTTAAGTAAGTCAAACCTTTTGCCTATATTCACCCCAGCATTTTAAGATACTGAAACTTGGTATTGCAGGTACAAATAAAAGGAAGAGAGCTAGAACAACCACGCAATTAACTTAGGAAACACACTTCTACATAACATGCATGTAATATACACATAAAAGCAACTTTTTTTGTTTTCCTGTAGAAATTTAATATATGTAGTCCAATGAGCAAAAGCTTACAGCATTACAAATGAACCAATAACCAAACTGACTAAAATAAGTCCAGTATGAAGAGTCAACTGGTCAACTGTAATTAAGAAAGCAATTGGCACTGTTCTAGCTCTTAAGGAATTTCCAACGCTGTTTTAACACAAGTACTGTGCCAACCAGGAGGATAAAAAAACAAACAAAAAAACCCAAGCAAATATCAAACCAAGAAGCCTATTTTATTATTTAATTTCATTTTGATGAACTTTAAACCCAAAATGTCCCTTTGACCAAGCAATTTTCTCTAAGTGGTTACTAACTGTCCCAAAACAAAATCAGACTACTGCATGTATGAGTTGAACCATTTCCCTGACACAGCATTAGCGGTCTGGTTTAACACTTCTTTTATTACTTCTCTGGTCTTAGCTTTACTTTAAGGTTTGTGAACAACTTGCTGTCTAGCATCCACACTACAAACATAACCACGTGTATTCCAAACATACACTTCTTTTCTAGACGTTCTTAGCCATAGCTGTAAGAAAACTGCAAAGCAACTTCAGTGAATTTAGTTGAAGACCAGATCTTAAGAAATCCCTTTTTGTACAATATTAAGAGTCTACTTAAAAGGATTTAGCTCATAGAGGCACAAGTGTCCCAAAAAGTGGGAAACATATGTTTATAGAAAGAAATAACAGGTCTTTAAAATCACAGGCAAGGACAGTTTGAAGGTTTTCAGAACGGCAGATAAGTTTAGCTTTTGATAAGATCACTGCTAAGGGAAACTGATTATGCTTCTGTCCCTAAAGGAACTGGGTACAGTGTATCTTAAAAAGTATAGGTCTTCAAAATACTATATAAAAAGCCTGAAGCCAGAGCACTGGCACTCTCACACAGGGCAAGCTTGAAACACTCTAGTATATTAACTAACAGGCAGGAAGTGGGAATTGAGTGGAAAAGGCAGTGCTGAAAAGAAAGAAGCTATTTACACATAAGCATGACTGCTCTCCATGTCATACCTTACCTTATCAAAGGGAGGGTAATTAATAGGCTGTTTTGAATATTCTTGAAATCTAATGTGCAAAGCTGTTGCGTTTTCAGTGTAAGGGTTAGTCTGGACAGTTCCCATTGGGTTCAACATTTCTTCAAGTTCATCTGAAACATCAGACAGAACAGTTAACATTACAGGCCAGGCATGCATTAAAATTATAAAATCTGAGAGTCAAAAGATGCAGTAACCAATTGATTACTGTATACAATGGACAGAAGCATGTTTTGCTGCATAACACTTTCTAATACAATGTACTGTATTTCCAGCATAAACCCCCCCTTCACAGCATAAACCCTCCTACATTCACAAAAGTTGGATTATCACCCAATGAAAAACTGGTACTGTCTTTGCAAAATAAGTGTACCAGTTAAGGGAAGGTGACATATCCTTATACCAAACTAAATCCCAGTAAGATCTGCAGCTTCTTTAAACCAGCATACACACTGCCTCTGTATCAAATAGAACAAAATAAAAAGGAGTTTGAAGCCAGATTTCTTTCAGCACTACAGCCAAGTTGATACAGGTTTTCTCAGGATGGAATGAAGACAGAGTTTCAGACACTCTCATTAATCAATCTGATCTGTCAGGAAAGGAAGACTTAAATCCTATCCATATTTTTTGCTAATGCAAATACTGTCACATATAATATAGCTTATCTATTTAGTTTATGCTGCTGAGCACAGGGAGCCAGATGAAACAAACTGCATCTTAAGAATAAGTAACACTAAATATGAACATGAATCTATTTTTATGTGATTTTTCACTTCATAACTTAGAAAATACTTTTACAATACTACTTCCAAGTCTACTCTTGCCCTCCTCTTTGCTGATACACAATACCTTCAGGAAAGAGGTTAGATATTACATATTTATCCACATTAAAAAAAACACAAGGAATAAAGAGATTATGACAGGAGAATTGGATAAGCATACAGTAAATACTCTACTGTTTGATACTATGCATCTTGAGCCTTACGAGTATTTGAAATCCAAATACTAAACCTTACCAGGAAATGATGACCAACTGTTCAGTACCAGTTCTCCATTCTTCAACTGCCCTTTATAATCAAACACCATGGTATTTACCCAGGCTACAGGATAATGCTGAGAAAGGAAAAAACTGTTACATGGAACAGTGCCAGTGAACATTACTATGCAGCAAGCACTACAGCGTAGGCAAAACAGAGAGTCAGGCTTTTTAGATTGGTGATATATTTCAGAAAAGCAGTTAAACACATGCACAGTTTTCAGTATGTACTCCAGTACCACTGAGTGCTACTCAGACTTCATTTTAAGGGTGCAGAAACATGCATTTCCCTGAATGTGAGCCTAGATGCTAATTTGTCCATCTATTCTCAGTCAGAACTCATCTAGAGTTCAGAACAAAACTGACCTTTTGAAATACAACTATAAACATTATTATTAGAAAATTCAGATATATTTATTTTAAATTTAAAATAATAATTCTGATGTGCAATTCTTACTACATATCCTCTTTGTACATTGGGTTGCACTATTTTTTCCCTCCATTTTGCAGGCTTTAACTCTAAAGTGAAGCAATGACACATTTCTGTATAGTCATTTCAATAAAATCCAGAGTTACGCTCAAGAAAACAAGAAGAAATAATTACCACTTTTCCTGCTTTCCTTATGGTTTGGTACTTAGAGGGATTCATTGCCTTGGTTGACTTCTTATTTTTCATCTTATCCATCACAGCATAAACTGCAAAGCAGAGCCTTGCCATTCTTGGTAGATCGCAGACATTTATTTCAAACTCCAGTACTTCATTCCAAACATGGTCACTTCTCCCAGATATTTCTGTGCTTACAATTGTTTTACAAAGGAGCTCTGTACCATGGAAAAGACCAGCCCTAACATGAACCTGCAATAAAGAAATGAGACATTTTAAACTTGCCACAGAACCTATAGAATTTGCATAGGATATTATACAGAACATACATATGTGCATTTCATCAATATTTCTATCTTAAAAGAAATACTAATTTTGATGTTTTAAACTAAACTGCATAATCACAGAACCATAGAATAGTTCGGGTTGGAAAGGACCTGAAGCTCATCCAGTTCCAGCCCCCCTGCCATGGGCAGGGACACCTCCCACTCAACCATGCCACCCAAGGCTATGCCCAACCTGGCCTTGAACACCGCCAGGGATGGAGCATTCACAACTTCCCTGGGCAACCCATTCCAGTGCCTCACCACCCGCACAGTAAAGAATTTTTCCTTATACCCAACCTGAACTTCCCCTGTTTCAGTTTAAACACATAATGCTTGAAAACACATTATTTTTAGTTTGCTATTCATGTCCCTAGACAAATCAAAATATGTTTGTTTAAACAATGCTGGCTACCAATTTTTTCAGTACTGTATTAGTTGTATCACCACACAACAAATAATAATAAGCCATTTGTAGTAATAAATACAATACATGGATACACAGATGCTTCTAGCAACATACCTAACACAGAAGGAAAATGTAGGAAAGAAACAATTAAGCAGAATGGAAAAGGTAAGGCTAATTTCCTGAGCACAAATTCAAAGCTCCAGGCAGAACCTACTTGTGCTTCTAAGTGAGAAAACGTTGGGGTTTTTCAGCCAAGGAAAAAAGTATCTTTTCTTTTACTTAAATTGCTAATTAAAACATAGAGAGGGAACACTGCTGACCCAGACATCAGACATCACCTGCAGTAGTAATAGGAACAATAACAACAATATATGTAATTGCCAGAAATTTTGTTTTGTCTTTAGCACCCAGAAACCAGCCAAATCAGCTAGCTTGAATGATAGAAACAAGGAACAGAAAAGGAGAAGGGCAAGAAAACAAAGAAGCTAGAGTTATTAGGACTGAAATTACACACATTCCAAGCCAATGTTAAGATGTGGATCATTTCTGCATTTGTGCTTAATAAACACATGTACACAGGAAACTGCATGTTTTCAAGTATCCATATTCTTTGACAGCTTCAATGGGAATGACAGGCCTTTATTTCTGTTGCCTGCTCATGCAACAAAGAGAAATATGTCAACTTCTTCCAGGTGATCTTCCAAAGTATCAGGGGTTTTGGGTGAGCAAAAGATGACCTGATATTTCAGGTTCCCTATGCTCCTCAAACAATACTCCCAACATTCCCTTTAAGCTACTATATTATTTCTGTGCACTATAAGGGAAAGGCAGCGATGTTTAAAACTTGGTTCAGATTTTACATTAAAAAACAAATAAATAGATTCACCTTTGAATTCCCAAAGACACAAACAGGATCTGCTTTGGGAGAGAGCCTGCCTTTTCCTGCTTCAAAGGAAGAACAGTGTGATCAACATTGAAGCAGTCCCAATATCCATATGCCTGACTTGGCTACACTAGCTTCTGCCCAGTACTAAGTTCTCTATCAACTAGCTCAGATAAACTAGTGACTGGCAAACTATAATGCAGTTTAAATGAAGTTATGCTAAAGAGCAAATCTCTCTTCAAGCCAGTATAATCCGTGGAGGAGGCATTAGTAGCATCAAAAGATGGTCTCTAAATAACACCCATTCTGGACTTCACTGGAACAATTGCTACTACTGATCAAGACTGTTTTCAGAGCATAGGCAGAGGCATTAAGTCTTGCAGAACACGCTATTATGGGTCACACTCTTTGATACAGGTGCCATAGGAACATACATTAACTGACTCATTGACTTACATATATATAATCCCTATTTCATTTCACTGAAAGAAAAAGTTCAGTTTAAAAAACTACACTCACTTGAGTCTCAGCCATACTCATAGGAATCTCCGTTACCTATTTTTGGAATGCTCAGCTTCACCACTGCGACTTAAGAACAGCAACATGAACATCCATGAAACAGATCACATGAAAGTAACCTTACTTCAGGAAATCTAAGTGTATACAGGCTATACATGTGCACACATGCCTATATGTAACAATACACGTATACAATAGAAATTCTTCTTCGTTATATTTACAGTGGGTTTTTTATTTCTCTGGATATGAGGAAGAAACTCTTTACTGTAAGGGTGGTGAGGCACTGGAATGGGTTGCCCAGGGAAGCTGTGAATGCTACATCACTGTTCAAGGATGGGTTGGACAGAGTCTTGGGTGGTTACTGGATTTAGTGGGAGGTGTCCCTGCCCACAGCAGGGGGGTTGGAACTAGATGATCTTAAGGTCCTTTCCAACCCTAACCATTCTATGATTCTATGATTGCAGCCACACATTCCTCAAAAATTAAATACTGTGGCTGATGTCAGAGAACAGATTAAAATTGGTTGGTTCATAACCTTCTTCAAACAACTCACCAGATGGTCCTTTATTAATTCATTTGGCAATTTATTATTCATTCAACTGAATTTTTAATCAAGTTCTTTTGCTGACTTAAAGACATCTTAGAGAAATATAATTACATCTCGTGTATGCTTTTGCTTTAACACCAGCAGCAGTAAATGTTCTATAATTAGCCTGCTTGGGCAGGAGGTGGGAGCTGCTTTTTAACCAGGAGTGTGAGCTCACATTTGCATAATTTTGAATATCATTCTTTGCTATTGTCTGACATAACTTCACATGCCACCACAAGAGCATATGCGATCAAGTAGAAGATACTCAATCCAGCTCACATTACTGGAATGCTATCCATTTGACACCTGTTTTGTTTCCCACTACAAACACTGCATTTGTGAACCCTGATGGTGGTTTCAGCAAAAATGGATGAATATTGGCTTGATCCAAAGCACAATGAAACTTAAACAACAATGGCAGTGAATTAAACAAACTTAGAATCACAACTAGAAAACAAATACGATCTCAATAGTGACAATTCCAAAACAGTGTAGACACACAATGCAGGGAAACATGCACAAGCTTGCAAAGTTAATACATGCACTCTTGTTCTTGGGTAACTACAGGACTATAACGCTTTTAAGATTAAAAACGCATTCAGAATACTAAATAATATTCAGGCAAGCATTGATAGGCACCAATACCAAAAAATAGTCATTGTTCCTGTTTCTTCTCAAGCTTTTCAAGTGGATTTTCTTTTTCCTCTAAAAGCATACTGAAAGTAATCGAGACTCTGTTTTTCTAAGTAGGACACCCCACCCCCAAAACAAAACCCAGTAGCTATGCTGCTTCTGGAATCCACCTTCTCTTTTCTCTTCCCTTTTCTTTTAAAAGCTGTAAGAGTCTACAGAACATAGAATTAAGATATTACAACAATTAGCCAAATAATGATTCGGATGAATATAAGGGAAATATCTGCTTTTGCAGATACCCATTTCCATAACCAAAGTGTCTCTGGTAGTAAAATTGTAACTATGGCTCATTTACCTATGTAGTAAAATATTGTTCTGCTAAAATACAAGGAGATTATAACAACAGTTCTGAAGGAAAAAGAATCCACAGAGTATTTCGAACAAACCATCAGAACAGCAACTTCAATGGCTTTTTTAATTTCTTCCCAATCTCCATGATTGGCTATGCAATTTAATGATTGCCAAGCAAAGGAAAGGAAATGAATCTTGTTCTACCGCACAGGCAAGTGTCTTATAAAATCTATAAGTAATTGTGCAATAAATTCCCACGTGTTAACAGCCTGTGGTCTGTAAACCAGTCAGAAGCCCAGCCGTGTGCATTTTTATAGGAAGAGATATTGCAGCTTTTTGTGTTCAGCATGCATAGAAAATAAAAGACAGATTGTATGGAAGCATGCAGCCTGTGCTTACGCACACGTAGACTGTGGTTTGGACTACAAAAGTAACTGAAGTTTCATCGAAAAATGTTTAGTATTTCATCTGCTTCTGTTGTCAGATGTTTATGACAGTTTACTTTGAACAAGCTTATTTTGTAGCAATGTCAGTACTTTACACATACCACCTTAACAAGAAATCAAGTACCATAAGAACAATTATGTTGTACCATCCATGATTACTGACAATGTTCTAATGCAGTTAGTAAGGTATCGCTTTATGTAGACAATAAAGCAATGCTTGAGCAACAAAGCAAGATTTTAAATACTACTACTGATTTAACTAGGAATAACTAAAAATGCTTTTGCTGAATTGAAATCTGTATGACTCAGTTCCATACACATTAAAAATCATTTAAATGATGGACAGAACATCTTCTGGCACTTGCCATAATTACTTACTTTGGCATTTTCTTCTGTATTTAGTTTATTGCCCTTTAATAGAGTAATCTTGAAAGGGTTGGAAATATCCCATACACTCTGAGAAGTAAAAAAAAAGGTATAAGCTCATTTTTAATCCATGTAACATACTAAGCCAGACTTTACAAGACAAACATTTTAAGAAAAAGTCATGAATACAAATAAAAAAGATATATTTTAAAAAACATGAAGTTGAAATCTTAAAAAAAATAAGTTGGCTATCATGATCACAAGAGTATACAAAGACGCCCTAAAGAGGAAAAGAGTTAGAAAAAACACTCAGCTGAAAAGAGGTGGGGGAATGAGTACCCCTCACTGACAATTCAAAATAGCCCTTCAAATTTATTGTTCATGCTGAATATATAGTGTGTAACAGAGCAAAGTCTGTCCACGTTTCCTAGAATGACAGTACGTAAATTATATCTGTGCTCTAAGGCCATTAGGTTTAGCAATAAAGAAAGCACCATTTTAAAAGAAAAAATGGATGTATAATATGCCCAAAGTTGCCATGATTGAATTGGCTACATCATGCAAGATACCTGGGCTGATACAAAAGATCACAGACCGCTGCGGCCCAAGCTAGCGGAGCCTACACATTGAGTAGAAGCTGGAGAATGCAGATTCTTTCCAGTAACTTCTGCAGAATTACCCAGTCTTCTAGGTTGTGATTAAAAGTAGAATTAATAGCAGTGGAGATGGCGAGGGGAGGACGAGGGTGGATGAGGCAAGGGAAGAAAAGAAGTTTCCAAAAAGCCTCAAGGTCTGTTATTTCTGATGTGAATGTTCTTGCAAGGAACAAGAGTCTCCAAGTAGACGCTAGGTGACCTACACTGGAAACCAGCAATAGTAGCACAAATCCTGGGCACTGTTATTCATATTCCACAAGTCACTGTTTGTTTGGGTATTAGACATTCTCCGCATCAACTTACAGTTGTTGTTCTTGTTTTTTTTGGTGGCAGAGGAAGAGGAAGGTTGGAGGATTTTCGGTTTATGGCAGCTTCTATGGCAATCATCTCCTGTTCACACATTTTCTTTATGGTGCAACACTCAATTAAAGTCAGCTGAGGAAGAGTCCTGTTCATCACACAGTTGCGTATATACTAAAACCCCATGGAAAACAGTTGTTATCAGCTAGCAGACTACTTCTGCATCAACTTTCAACTCAAAGAAACAAGTAATATAATACAAAGATACAAAGGAAATGGTGCACATGTATTTTACAATTGGAGAGAGCTGCAGACATGAGGATGAAGTCTGTTACTGTCCAGCATAGCTGAGCATCCAGTAGCACAGGAAGAAAAGTCGAATTTTGGCCAAGGCACCAGAGGGCTGCTGTGGTGAGTTCAAATAACTTTACGTACCTGAAACTGAATTAATGGGTGATCACCAAAAACATATTCGAGCCTTCCACTAACTTGCAGCACATAGTCAGCAGGATCAACTTCCTCATCTTCTTTTCCATGGATAGTCAAACGTTTTCGGATCGCCAGCTCATTCAGCTTGATGGGATTCATGTTAGGAGACACCTGAAAACTAAATACATCCTAAGAAAACACAAACAGGAATAGCAATTATCAAGCTTATCATAGTCAGAAGTACAAGACTTGAATTGTAGCATGCACAACAAAATAGGCAGAAGTACCTGTTAAAATCAGACTATTTTTAACACTTAAAGCTGCAAAATGATCAATTCACAAACTTTGAAAGTATCAGAAATACTTTAAGAACACAGAACTTCACCTAATCGATAGAGTAGCAATTCAGAAACTTCTAGATCAGAATACTGACCTAGCAGCTTGTATTTTAGAATGTGAATGAGGAAGATTATAAATCATGCATACATTTCAAGGTATGCAGCAGTATTAGATGTGGTTTTTCTCCTTTCTGGCCAGAAAGAAGTGTTAGTGCAATAACAATTTAACAACTTGCTTCTGCAATAAAGCAGAAGAAAATGTTAACATGACTTATGTACAAACCCACCAACTTATTTGGAATAGTGCAGGAAAGAGCAGTAGCCGCCAATACCTGCAGCATTCTCAATGCAACATGGAAACCTTTCCAAAGAAAATCTTTAATCTAACTTTTTGAGGCTATCTACTTATTGCCAAAGTATCTCTGATTCTGATGCACCCTAGAAAGGTGAGAAGTTACCTCCCTTTTTAAATAAAAAAAGGTTAAATTTCCTTATGTGAAAGGTCATCTGTGATGTCTTTCACCTCCCTTAACTTATTACATTATGTTCTGCACACACTTATTAGCAAAGGTTGATTTCGGGAGTCTTTTGATTTTTTATTCATTTACTAATACATGATGTATTGTCTGGTTCACGGTCTTTTGATCTGCACTTTATTTATATAGAATTTTACTGGTAAGAAGCCAAGCTGCCCTAATGAAAAGATATAACTCTGTAAAGTAAAGCAGAATTAGCTCAGGATTTTCTCAGTTTCTGCATGGTTCCCAAGAGCTTCCTCCTGTCAGAAAGCTGCCAAACCGTGAAGAGTCTCTTCTCCTATCATAACTGGTAACAGGTATACAGGGAATGACACTTTTTCTTCCCAGGAAGCTGGTGCTCTGTAACAGCTGCCTTACTCCCAAGTTGTAGGTCTTTAAACGCACACTACAGCAATGGGGATCAGTCTCTCTCTCTTACTGCACAATTAGGTAGCTTTTACAGCCCACACACATTCTAGACAAAAAGGATTTCAGTATTCCTTTCTCTCAGTCTTACAGGATTCCTACTGAAAGGACACAACAGTCCCTACACCTTCCTATTTAATCCTCCTGGGATGATTCCAGTATTCAGGGCAAATAGTAAAGTCTAGAAGAGAGTTTGCTATACTAAAAAGAAGCTCAGATTTGAAATGTTAACAGCTTTAAAGGTCAGAATTGGCAGCAGAAACATTCAAAACATCTGAAATGTCAGCAGCCTCAGCTATTACAGTGGCATGCAAATACATTCTGCGCCAGCAGGAACTTTGCACTGCTTTTATACTGCTACCATATGCATATATATATACAACATTTAAACCAAAAGCTAACAATCATGCAGATATTCTCTCTCCTGGACAACTACAAGTCCTCTAAGCTAAAAGGACTGGAAAAGGTGTTGTCATAAACCCACCTATGCATCTAGCATCAGCTAGTGACCAAACTGAGCATTTATCTCTGCATTTAGTGTTGCCAGAATCAGACACCATTTTACCATTTGACATTTTTTAAGTCAGAAAATGTAGTATCAGAAATAATAGAGCTTTGTAAATAAAATCTGCCAAATTATTAGAAAATCAGTATCTAGCACCTGGGTCAAAATTGGACACAAAATATAGCCTGATATATTTACACACTGTAGAGATTTTCAGGTTTCCGATGCTGATCCCTCATTGTAATCCAAAAGAACACAGTGTAAAAATGAATAATGGGAATGCTGGACTCAAGTAGAATCTCAGCTACTTCAACACCAAGAAACTTTAGCTAAATCATTTTAAATGGAAACTAAAGGGGGGTTGATTTTATAAATAAGCTATAGATTTGTTAGCTGACATAGGAAGATAAGTAAGTCTCAGCTACTGCCTTATTTGTCTATATGCATGTCTAGCATAGGGAATACTAATTCCTCTTTCATTAAAAGATATTGCTCAACCAAATTAGTAGATCAGCCCCAAAGATGCTCAACAATGAACCAACAGAGAAGCATGTTGAATATGGTGTCTCCCAATTCACCAGCATCCCCCAAGCCTGAAATTGAACAATAGTAAAGCAACACAGTAACAGCTGGCCAAAAACAAAGTCCTGACAACTCTGAATTATGTTTTACATTTAAACAAATGTGAAAATGTATAGAATATAGCATACAGAATATACAAATACATTTTGACTTCAGAAGAACTGTAACTTGACTTTAGAAGTTCAGTTTACAATTGTAGGTTCGCATCCTCACTTTCAAGATCCTGGTGAAAGAATCTGCATTTTAAATCAAACACCACAATATTAGTACTCTATTTTATTTGCATCCTTGATCAATCACATGATGTTACAGTTTATAATCAAGAACAGGAGATGAAATGTGATGAACAAACATTCCTACCTGGCAGTTATCAAAATGAACAGCCACTACAAGATTTCCACTATACAGTTTATCTTGGAAGCTCTCTGGTACAACAGGTTCCTGTTCTGGTGGGTAAGTGTGCTTTAACCAGTCCATCCAGGAGAGACCCACAAGCGACTGAATCTTTTCCTCACTGATTCTCCGCATTTTAGCTCGGAAGTCATGCACTTCAGGTTCTTGTAAGGCATCAAACTCATGGAGACCTGAAAGAATTCAAGCAAGCACAAGGATACGTACCTGTACAAATACTGCTCACCTATTTAGCATCCCACTCAAACCTTTGTTTTCTTTAATTTAAGGCTACAAGAGTTGTTTTCTTCAGACATCCCATCCAATATGGCTGCTCAAAAAGTGAGTTGGGCTCTACACTGTCCTCTACGTCAGTGGACTTGTGAAGTTACTTGCACAATTCCCATGCAACCTGACGTGAGAGTTTAGTTCAAACCGCAAGAACCGCAGCCTCTCTTAGGTACTATTAAGTGGCAAAGACAACTTCATCCTGAGTTTGAGAGAATTTGGAAAGCTGTACAGTCTCTTCTCACAGAACAAATGAAAAGAAAGACCAGCAAATGCATCCTAAAGACCACAGAGGAGAAGTGTTTGCAAACTAGATTTTCTTTTAATTCTACAGGAAGATGACATCTTCTTTATTTTGTTTAAAAACCAAATAAGGATGGGAGTGGGACTGAAAATAGACAAATTTATCCTTGAAATTTTCTTGTGATTTGTATTTTCTACTCAAGTCATCATGACAGGACTTAACATACAACATGACATAATGTCATCATGAAATTCCAACCAATCCAAGTTCCTTTCCCAAAATACGTAGAGAGAGAATACACAGTGGAGAGTCCACACAGCTGCGATTCCTTGGTAGTTCAGGAAGCACAGGACCTGCAAGTGTTTCTTTTCTCCTCAACTTTGAAGGACATTGTCTAGATTACACAAAGCATCGGACACCTTTAGAGAACAAACCACTAAGTTTAGAGGCTGAGACAGGAACATGTTTTTCCGCTGCTAAAGTACAAAATAGGGACACAGCTACAGCAAGCAGAAGATTCAATGAAAACATCTGAATCTCTCCGAATGTGTCAGAATCTGTGTGAATGGTTAAACTGGCTAACTGTTCCCATTGTCAGTTCTAACAAATGGGCAGACAGTGTGCTGATGAAATCTAAACAAAACCTGCAGTCTTTGTAAAAGAGCTAACAATGGCTCATTGTTTTAGAACAAGAGGTATGACCTCACATGACCCCGTCAATCTTGATTGTATAACCCAGCAGAGTGGATTGAAAAGCTGAAAATTCTGAAATAACATCAAGAATAAGTTACTGTGAAACCTTTAAAAATAGCTTTTCATTGTGTGCTGCAGATCAGTGCCACAATTGAGAGCAAAACCAAGAGTCTCATTGTTAACCGGTCAGAAACCATATATAATAAAACCATAGTAAGTTGCAGTTCCCTCTGTTTGCTGTTAGGCTATTAGTGATAACACTTTTCTGGGATTATGCTTTCCTTCACTTAGTAATAATATTATAGATTTTCCCCTCACTGAATAAGGTAAAATTTGTTCTTGATTGATGGAGTAAGACAGCACTGTACTGAAATACAATATTGAAAGTAGCTTTCAACAGCTTTCAAACATTTCATCTTGAGTATTTCAATTCTTTTTAACTGCATCAGCATTAGTTTGAGAAAGGCAAATTCTGTCAGAGCAATACCTTTTCATGCTTCATTTTCCACTGCTACCTGCCCAGTGGAGACCCTCATACAAAACAAAGTTTACCCTCATTTAAAAAAAAAAAAACTAAATGTAATTACCTTTGCCTATAAGGACACCTATTTTGGAATCCAACTTTTCTCCTGGATCGCAATTCCTTGTCACTAGTTTAAGGACAGGCAGAAAAGGTCTAACATCACAAAGTCTCCGCGTTTCATCCTCTAATTCTTCATGTACAGCAGTCTGATTCACACAGGAGAACATGTAAGAGTCAATCTCCATGAGGAGATGAAAAAGTGGATAGGCATGTGCCTGCTTCCATAACAGCTGCAAAGAAAATAAACAAATCAAAACCTGAAGGCAGGGACATATCTTATGGCACTGAAGGTAACGTTAATTTCCATTCATGTTCCCCAAACAACATAGGAGTAACATGTTTGCTATAGGCCTATATATAATGATATATATCTTGTTTGTAGTCTCTATCTTGAGGTTCTTTTTAAGCAGCAACTTATGTGCCCAAGTATCCCAAGGGTAAAAACCATACAGGGGCAAGTACTATAAGGTGATAAGAGAAGAGGGCACTAACCCTCATCCTGATGCTTATCCTGGTACTGACACAATCTAGTCCTATTTGCAGTGAAGCTGCAGGACTATGGCTATCACTACAATAGCAAAGCACTCTGTGATTCCCGAGGCAGATGTTCATGACATTGACCACACAACCATCACCCTCTTCCATCCATTCCTATCGCTTCCTACCAAAATCCTTTCCCCTTGACACATCTTTACTTTCTTTTTCCAGTAATAACTGTAATACACAGACAACAGGTTCCCACTATGGAACTAATTCTTGAATAAAAATTCCCCTGTTGTCTGGAGAAGTTTGAAGTAAATTTATTTGTAAGTTACTGGCAGGCCTCTAAGACACCCAAGTCGCCCACAGAACACTAAATAATGCTTTACTGATCTGAATATGTCAGTAGCAGATTGCACCTTAAGTAACACCAGTTACATGCTGTAACTTGATACATAAAATATATCAAATCCTCAGCTGAAAGCTGAAGTGGAAGTAAATAGAGCTCTCCTGACCTAAATACTGTCAAAATCTTTATCTGTGAGAATGGTTTTGTCATCATTTTGAAAGTTTACGTCTTATGGATTTGTTTCCAAAACTTCTTTTGAAACAGGAACTGCTGGATCAATAATGCTATAGCAAAAAAACCTTCTCAAACAACTGGAGCTGAACTGCACTCCTCCTGCCAAACTGAACATACCTACATATATTTCATAGTTTGTACAATGAATTCTGTACAATGAATTCTGCCTTCCAGAAACGTATTCCAGCGTATTCTGCCTGAGTGAAGCTGAATCCAGCAACTACCTCTGGTGTAGAGCAAAACTTCCAACTTCGAAGGTATTGAAAGATTAAATCTCTCATTGCCTCTCTGTTCTTCTCTAACAGCTCATTATATAGAAATCTGTACCTTTATTTTTAGCTCCCAAGTTAACTTAATTTTCCAGCTACTGGTACTTATTATGTCCCTTAACGACCATAACATTTAAAAAGCTGGCAAGTCCCTGAAATGGACTTCTGCTGAAAGCAGCCTTTTGCCATCACCCAAAGCACAGGCCTGGTAGTATTAGAAAGTCTATAGTAATGAACAGTTCTTCAACCCTCAAGTACTTAGGTGTTTATCTTACATATTCCACAGCCCACAGACTGGGGCTTGTCACAGCAATAAGATGGGAGCAGAGCTACAAACCCGATATGCCACCAAAGTCCTCATTATTGCTCTGTTTTCAAATGGAGCAATTTCCATGAAAGAGCTCTGTAGTTACAATCAACATTCCTTTCCTCTCAAAACAGCTAAATATCAACAGCACATGTTCATAACATGTTAGGTTTCAATGCGTCAGCCATCAAAAAAACCAGACAGCCTTGGTCATGGCCATTTAGCTATCACTTACACACTTGTTCTTTAAATTCTTTATCAGCTGAAATCAGTCAGCTCTTCCATTATCTTACCCACCACTCACAAACTAACCTGCAATTGCCCACGTTACCCTTTTACTAAAACAAAGGCACTTTTCCAGTCAGAAATATTTCAAGTATTTGAGTACAGCACAAAACTCTTTCCTTGGATCATTTCAATTTCTAGTGGCACTCTCATTACTGCACATATTAAGTGCACACACCAAGTGACCCACTGCATAAAAAAGTACTTCAGTGTCTACAACACTTCACATGAATACAAAGAACTGTGGATAAATGCACATGTACATGAATGTACATGAAGCTACCACTGATACAAAGAAAATAATTTCTATAAACAAGAGATTACTGTCAGACTGAGTAAGAATGAAAAATAATGTACCTATTTACCAGGCAATGCAATGGAAAAGGAAATCACACTTTTTTATTTTCTTTTAGCACTTTATTATGCTTTAAAGATCAGATTACTTGTTGTAATTCACCCACTACCCAATTCCACTGTAGCCTGTTGAAATGCCCTCATATGGTCGTTGCTTGATGAAAGGTCAATAGATTAATATCTGTGGTTATTCCCTTACATGCTTCCCTTGATTTGAGTATTCCCTTACTTTTTAAGAGGTTCCCCAACAAAACACTCACACAAAACCTTTAAGAAGTGGCATACATGATTTTTAAAGCATCCATCTTTGGTGTCAGTCAAAAGAAGCAGGAGCACAACCTGTGACTTCCATATTAAAAATCAAATTAGACAGTGTCTCCTCTTTGCATACTAATCAGAAAACTGTTAAATGAATGTACAATGTAGTACCAATGTGCTAAAGACAGGTTTAGATGTAGCAATACAGTATTCTAATAGCCCTATATTAATAATGTCAGCTGAAGTATAACCTTCAGCAAGAATTTCTCCAAACCTTGCCATCTGCCCAAAGAAATTCCAAACCCCCAGACACACTTACATTTATTAATCAATCCGCTACGCACGTGCCTTCAATGCACCATTTCTTGTGCCTGCTCAAATTCATTTGCCAAAAGGCGCTTAAAAATCAGGAACAGCACTCATTCCAAATAGAAGGCAACTTTTACATTAATAGACCACTTGGTATTACCTGTTTAATCTGAGATATGGTGGCATCTCGAGGGACATCCAGGTTGATATAGATTCCAGTGGGCAACAGGAAGTCCACAGATACTGAGCCATCAGCGCCAATCTGTGAATCCACTGCCCAGATGTCAAGGCTGTCTGTCACGGCAGGAGGCATTATGGAATCTCAATAATATCATAACCACATGGCCTTAGGGGGAAAAAAAAATTACAATTCAGTATACTTAACCTCCTATAATTAGACACACATTTTAAAGCCTTTGGAAGGTTTACATAAGGCTGCTTGTACAGCTCAGTTTGCAAGTCTGGGGTCTCAAATGCTGCTAATGCAAACACATAAGCATAGTTTTACTCATTAAATCCATTTAGTGTAAAAGCCCTTTCTTGTAAAGCACTATTGTAGCCAGAGTGACATATTCAGCTAAAAAGGAAAATAATCTTCAATGCTTATTAGAAAGCAACTTTTTCCTCCAAAGACATTTATCTCTATTTGCTTTCACCCCTAAAGCAAGATCATCTCTGATAAATTCAACCCACTGTGTAAACTACATCCCCTGCAGGGTAGGGAGAAACCCTTTGTGTGACCTATTTCAACTCATTACACTGGCTTCCTGATTACCTGTCCTTTGTATTTCAAGACATTTTTATTTGCTCTTGACATTAGCACTAGTTTCTCTGATCTTCCAAGTCTTTTGATTACCTATTTTCTAAAGATCCATTTTCCCTCAGTCACTAGCCACTGAAGTATTCGCCTTTCTCTTCATACAGACAATGTTTTTCAGCCGACAAAGGGATGAGGAGTGTTGTAAAATGCTGTTGTCTTCATTGGAGAATTGCTTTACAAATTACCCCAACACTTTCCAATTCTTGTTGGACATCAGGAGATGAGGGAAATCGCTGTTCCTAAAAAATACGCCAGAATGTACAACTCCACTAATATTACAGGTTTCTATTACTTTTATCATTATTTCCCTTCTAGATTCCTTCCCTGCTCTGAAATCAGGCCTGTTTTGCCTAACTGCAGGTTATTACTATGACAGCACCAGCAGAAAAAGCAGGATGTAACCAATACTCTGGCCTGCTGCTCTTTATCCATCACAGAGCAGGTTCAGACTCACTCATCAGGAAATAAACAAACCCCACATCAGCACAAGAGCCTTCTGAACCCCAGTCACTACTGCTGACTCCATTGCTCTAAGGTCTGACACATGGGATTTTCCCTTTTGTTAAGGCACTAGGCAAAATCCACTGTCAAAAGGTAATCCTTTCTACGGGGGGTAAACATACAAAGGTATTCCTAGAAACAGGGCAAGACTGATTAAATTGGTCATGCCACTGAATTATAGATAACTACAGATAATTATATGTGCATGTTTTATATATATATATATCAAACATATGTTATAAATGTATACATGCATTTATGAACACAGCTTTTCAACCCTAAGGCACTTTATTACTAATATTTTTTTCCCGAAACAAGCAACCAGAAAATCTTTTTCTAATGCACTATAGGTGAACCCACCACAAAATTCCAGGAGATCAACCACATCATAACAAAGGTGTCTTGCCCCTCCCTCTCCAGCTTTTTCCTATATGAAACAGCTTGGTTTGGGAAAAGTAACACCACCAGCTACTAAATCCAAACTTCATACGCAGGAGTTTATGCTTCATTTATAGCGAGTTAAATCTAATAGTTCTATTCCTCTTTAAAAGTGGTAGGTTTTTAAATCAAACAGTTCAATGCCATATGCAGCATCATCCTTAACTGACAACAGAAATGTGAAAGTGGCACTTCAAAAAGTCTCTCCGTAATCCCTTGCTTGATACAGACAGCTTCTAATGAAATAAACACATAAGCAAGCAAGTATAGGGGAAAGATGAATGTTCCTACAATGGATAACAGATTATGCCAGCAGCACAAAAACCAGCTCCTACTGAAGCATAACTTTTCATTGACAAGCAAGCTATTAAGATTTTGTACATATTATAAAGTGCTAACTTTTACCGATCATCATGGTCACACAAGTAGTACCATTTAAACCATCACTTGAAAATATTCACAGTCCCCATCTGCCTCAGTCCTCAGTACTGGTTTCTATGCTTCCACTAAGTCGCTCATTTGACAGTCGGAAAAATTCAGGAGATGAAAATCTCTGGTAAAGAAAAAGGGCTGAGTAGGAAGAACTGCAATCCTCTGAAGCTTACCACTGCCTAGTGAAATAGCAAACCCAAAAACCTAAATGGAGTCCAGCTAAATGCTAAAAACAGCTCTTTGGTACCACAGCTGTGCTACTATCACCTTACCAGTTCAAAGCTCTTTTAGATGCCAGACAACACACTTAAGTCTCATTCCTAACTGCCATGTTATTACACCTTCCATTCAGTCTTAGCAAAATTTTTGAGGACCCACACAAGTATGACTGCTACCAGCACATCCTATTACCACACTAAATATGTGTATCACTTAGGATTTTGCTTGTAGTAGATAAAAAATAGATTAAAACATAGTAAGATTCCCATTAAGGACAAAAAAAAACCCTCTAAGTTTTGGGAAGGTAAATACATAAGGAAAAATATTTTCAATAGAAGAAACAACTAGGGAACTCTTATTGTCATCATTCTTGAATAATATAAATCATAATTGAATGGGTTTGTCACCATTAAGTCCTCATTCCCCATAAAAATCCACCACACTGCACCAGACTGAATCACAACAAAAAGAACTGGAGGTGAGAGGTGTAGACCTGGTGAAAATAACAAGTCGGCTATGAAAAGATTTTTAATCACCAGATCTTTACAAATCCATCCTTTCACACAGCAATGGCTGCAGAAAATTCTGCAGTGTGGTCTCTCGAATTGTCTAAAGAAATCAAATTTAACCCCACCATGCAACACAGACTACACCATAAGAATAACACAGCATCTACCTAAAAAAGATCTAGAGAAAACACATAGTTCCTCATTACAAACCAGTGCATCTTTAACAAGCCACTATTTAAATGCGATTTACTTTTCTTCGCCCAACTACTTCTACCCTTCAAATCTTGACTGCAATTTTGCTGGAACTGGTAACAGTAGTCACAGAAAAATCATGTGGATTATCTAAAACTAAAAGTCTTTCCCACTTGGATGCGCACATATAATGGTGTAGTATCACCATTACAAAGCATTACTTTACCAGGTATAAGAGCGAGGAAAACATTCATCTGTTCTATGTAGTTACTTTGTTCATTATTTCCATTTGCAGTCAGGGTAAGATCTTCTCTATTGTCATCTTCTTCTGGCTGTTTTACTACAGCATTTGCAATTGTTGGATTTTAGCATATCAACAAGAGTTTAAAACATTCACAACAACAAGACTTCAAAATGCTGTTACATACCCCATAGCCAAGAGACCAAAATCAGAGCTATCATTCCTTGTAAGATATGTGTTTGTAATTATGGACTTCCAACACTGACATCAGAAACTTTTACAGTTCAATTTCCATTTTTGACTAAAAAGGGAAGAGCAATCATCATGCCAACCTGAGCATGCTGGAAGCTATTCTTGCTTTAGGGCACTTACTTAATATTTCCTTCCTCAAGGAAACAGGTTAGGCTTTTTTACAGTCAGCACTCAGTTTCTACCAGTAGCTGACATGACAGGGGTCATGAGAGAACAAGTATTTATACTGGGAATAACACTGATTGCCAACATAAGACGGGTGTGAGAATGAGTCATGAGCCAAAACAGTAAAATGTGTGGTGGCAGTAGTGACTAACACTAACAGTACTCACATCTAGTAACTGAAACAAAGGCAGAAAGCCATCTGGATTGGGAGCTATAATACCAAAGACATTTTAAGCAACTTCCAGCTGAAGGGAAAAAATACCAACAAGCAAAATGATACTAAAAAGCTATTTCTGGCTGCTAACCTCATAGCTGCTCTCGCCTACTGTCACAGTAAAAAAACAACTTCTCATACAGAAGAAGGAAGTAATTGAAACAATACTTAATCCTGGCTACTCAAGTATCTGATGAT
This sequence comes from Psilopsiagon aurifrons, assembly GCA_025447955.1. Lineage (NCBI taxonomy): Eukaryota > Metazoa > Chordata > Aves > Psittaciformes > Psittacidae > Psilopsiagon > Psilopsiagon aurifrons. The sequence continues at coordinate 45,605 of JAOEHY010039589.1, read as the reverse complement.
TATTTGAATTTAATAGCAATAAAGGCTGATACTAAATGCTTTCCTAATACCCAGGTACATAGCATTAACAGAGAGTATTCAACCCTTCCCATGTAAAGTGAAAATTCACTCTGAACTTTGACACAGGCATTTCAGATTCTCACATATGCATACATCTACACACACAATCTTAATCTCAAACCCACTCACTTTATATTTTAATATACCAGCAGTTCCGAAAAGGCTGCTTAGATTAATGGAAAGAAATGGAACACAGATTAGGAGAACATCTGCAAAAGGAGAAAAAGAGAAAGCAAATTTAACATTGATCTTTGCATTTACTTTCTAATGGACGCAAACAAGAAGCACCACAACAAAATTTCTCAACCACACAACTGCCTGTGATTTCCGGCTGCTACATCAGTCTCACCTCAGTGCCCTGCAATACCATGGAGCAGATCTTTCTGGAAACTGTGCTAAGGCACATAGACAGTAAGGGGGTGATTGGGTGATTAAGCTACAGTAAGGAAAAACCATGCCTAACGAATTTGGTGGTCTTCTACGATGGGGCCACAGCATTGCTGGTTAAGGGAAGAGCGACTGCCACCATCTACCTGGACTTGTACAAGGCATTTGACACTGTCCTGTATGGCATCCTTGTCTCTAAACTGAAGAGGCATGGATTTCACAGATAGATCACTGGATAACGAATTGGCTAGATGGTTGCACTCAAAGAGTTTTGGTCAACAGCTCAATGTCCAAGCAGAGACCAGTGACAAGTGGTGTTCCTCAGGGGTCAGTGTTAGGAACAACACTCTTCAACATCTTTACTGGCAAAAAGGACTGTGGGATCCAGTGCACCCTCAGCAAGTGCGCCAATGACAACTTCTATAGGCAACCTGTTTCAGTGCCCCACCACTCCCACAGTAAAGGACTTCTTTATATCTAATCTAATTCTCCTCTATTTCAGTTTAAACTCATCACCCCTTGTCCTATCACTACATTCCCTGATGAAGAGTCCCTTTCCAGCATTCTCATAGGCCCCTTCCAGATGCTGGAAGGCTGCTATGAGGTCTCCCCACAGCTTCTCCAGGCTGAACAGCCCCAACTTTCTCAGCCTATCTTCATATGGGAGGTGCTCCAGTCCCTGATCATCCTTGTGGCCTCCTCTGAACTTGCTCCAACAGTTCCAAGTCCTTCTTATGTTGGTGACACCAGAACCATATGGGGGTTCTGAAGAGTGCCATAGCCTCTGAAAGGAGAAGAATGGAAGCAAGATCTTGTTTTTTAAGCAGAAGCAAACCTCCAGATTGTGTCTGCAGGTAACCACAGCCTTGAGATGCAGTTTTACAACAGATTAAAACTGATACAAGACCATAGTGCCCTTTCTGTCAGCAGGATCAGTGCACTGATCCAACTGAGATTTTAGGTATTTCTCTCCTTTAAACTAAGTTTTCAGTTGGAAACAGCTTTTTAAGGAAGTGTGCTGCATGAGCACAGAAAGGTGGTGGTAGTAACCCCTAGCTGGGCACAGGGCAACACCATCCCTTCTGACAGCAGCCCAGATTTTGAGCAACTTAAGCAACACATGAAATAACACTTTAATTTGCATTTAACAGGGAGAAAGAATTCCCTGATTAAAGACAATTAAAATTCTAAATGCCTAAAGCAAAACGAATACTTCACACTAACACAGTTCCAGCCAGGTAAAACAGGAGGAAGGAATCTAGTGAACCACACTGTAAGTCACAGAGATTTTCACCACTGTTGTCTTCATAAACATTTACTGTCTTGACACTGCTTCACTAACAGACCAGACTGTTTCACCACAGAAGAGATTTAAGCTATTTTTCTCTTCATTGTGGGTTCCTGCAGAGGGTTAGAATTTCCTCTGTGAAATCAACATGAAAGTTACAGTATTTAATTTTCCGTCTTTCCTCAGTATTGTGACCTTGATCACAAAATAAGCACACATTTCAGGTAGGAAAGACCAGCCAACACAACACAGTCCTGAACAGCTATTGTGTTCCCAGGCACAGGGTTCTTTGTTGTTGTTCTGTTGTGGGGGGTAAGGTTTTAAAGGACTTACCAGCTCCTGGCAAGGGAATATTTTACTCTAGTGCTAGCAGCCTTACTCCAGAAGCCAAGAGACCTTGTAGCTTCCTCCCTACCGCCCAACAGAAGCGTATCTCATCATCTACCCAAAGAGACCACTAGGAAAGACCAACCTCACAAAAAAGGGCTACCAGCAGCAGGCTGCTTCTTTGCTGATTCCTAAAAGGGTTTCAGTAATGATGACAGCCAAAGTAATCTATGTATGGTCTTCTGTAACTTGCATCCCACTCATTTTTTTTCCCTAATCAAAACACAGAACTTGAACCATGCATGCCTGGCCTATACAATTCAAGTACACAAGCAGTCTGTCAAAGCAATGTAGGCAGCACTTCCGGCAAGTGTCAGTCACCAGCAGAACCACCAGAAGATTACAAGACACCAAATAACAAAACCTAGACTTTCACAACATCCCCAAGAGTTACCACACTTATCTTTCAGGCTATAGGATCAGCAGGGTTTCAGAAGCTGTGGTTACAAGTAGGGGTTGTGTTCTCTTACTAAGCCTATTTTGCTGAGAAGGAAGGCAAGACCACTTTGTGGCAAATTCAATTCTACCACAACTACTTAAGGACAAGACAGGACCACCCAGCTACAAAGGCTTCACACCACTACTGGAAGAGCTGGTGAACTCAATTTTACCTGCATCGTGTAGTTAACTTGCTCATGTAAAGGAATTAAATCCAAGTATATGACATGAAACAGTTCCAATCAAGAAGAGACGAAGAACAAAGCAAAGGAGGTGAGAGATTTCAGAAGGTTTTCCTAAAATTAAGAGCTGATCAAGAGCATGCTCAGAGAGTGAGCCTGTCTGGAGGCACTGCAATAAAATTAGACATGGAGTAACAATGTCATAAACTTTCCTTTGAAAGTAATTAATCACACTAGCGAAAAACTTAGACCTTAAAAAGCAGTCACAAATCCACATGGATTGTTACCAACACCCAGCATTAATGTGCCAGGTGAGTTCCTCTAATACCAACATTTTGAAGAACGCATCAATTATGAAATTTCACACTATCACATTAAAATAGAACTTCTCCTTTAATTGAGAACTCACCATGGATCCCCTAACACTTCTCCTTTGAGGTGCAGCTACTGTCAAAAGAATACCAAAGTAAACTCCAATACAGCATTCAATCTCTTATCCTGAAGCATAATCAAAAAGAATACTCATTTTACAAGTAAAATGAGTACCAATTTTACAAATAAAAGCTTGCAATTACCAGCTTCGAAGCTGGCAAATATAAACACCCACATGGCACATAGTTAGAAGGAATTTCCAACCCCCTGTTATTTCTCACAACATTTACTCTCCTGGGCTGCTGCATAGCACCATTAGAAGAGATACTGTACCTCTGAAATAATGTCACCTACCCCTGAAAGGTGGTCAGTTCTCTCAGGATGAATACTTATGTATGCTGTCCCAAGTGGCAAAACATTATGGGGGCAGTAAGGAGCAGGGGAGAAATCATGTGTGTCTGAAGAAGTTCATTTCCTTAAGAAACACCAGCTTTTTCAAACAAAGGTTCCTTTTAAGGGCACATAATTATCTGTGGCTCTTCAGGTTAAATACAAACCTGGACTTATTTTCATTTTCACTAAAAATGTGACTATTTACATAAGGGACAAATGTCAGAAACCAGCTTGTTTCAATTATGCACAAACTACGAGCACTCTGCTTATCCAGATTTTTGCTTTATATAATAAGTTATTACAACTGTTAAGCACCACATTCAAGATGATGGTCACTGTGATCAATACAGCTCTTTATCTACTGCTTGCGCTGTCATGTGGCAGTCAAAGGGCTAAAAAAAAGAGAAAGTCTTGCAGCAGTGAAAGCAGTTGAAAAGGGTCACCCCATCCAGACACACGAGAACAGTGTTTAAACAATATCTTACTGTCCAGAACAGGCTGGATGAAAATCTGACCACAGACATTTTCTAGGAAACAGCAGCAGCATATCACGTAGTATAAGTAGGAGAAACACTGAGCACTAACACAATATAATCATTGTAATCGTTTTCCTAACTACGTAAACATCTAGTACTATAAAAAGATGAGCAAGCAAAAGAACAAGTAGGGGAAAAGAATCTAGCAGCAAAGATGGCAAAGCAATCAGAATACGCAGGAAGGTTTATGCTCTATGAAACTTAGAAGGTATATAAAAACATCAACCTAAGTAAAAATTCCTCTTTCTTTATATGTGAGTTATTGTTTCTTCCAAAGACTTTGAAGTCAAACACATTGGACCAGTACACCGGTACACGGCTCTGCAGAACTACAGATTCACAGACACTGAGCTTAGGGATCCAAGAGGACGGTTCTGCAGTCAAAACACTGGCAGCAGTTTCAGTGTTGCGTGGGACTCCCATTTTGCTGACTGCCACTGCATTTACACTGACTACAACAGGATTATTTCAGACACTAGCATGACTCTTGTAAATCACTGTCTCCTGCATGCAGTTGCAGCTCACTGTGAGAGCAGTCTACAGGCAGAAGCTGTTCTGCTTCTCCCCATTCTTGGCTGTCCCCCACCTCCCCAGCAGAGTGGAAAACCAATATGAACAACCACTACTAGTTTTCCATTAACTCAGGGAACAACCTGCCCCACTGTGACAGGCAATCACCATATCTGAAGCAGGCGTGAGTGAGAACACTGCCCTTACCCTCCAGCTGTAGTCACAGGGATGAAATAAGGTGTAACATGGAACTGCAACCTAGGTTTGTTCAAAGCTTTAACATGACAAGAGAAAGCATCTATGCCTTGCAACCCGTGTACTACTAAACCGTTTGTTCACTAGACCTCACAGTTCACATAGGATCAATAGTGAGTCTCTTTTAAACAGGATGGAATGCACTGACAAAATTTATTCTGCGTGTTATTTCCCACCATACCTCTGAAATTCCCATTTTGCCCCAAAAAAGTGAACCCACTCAGGGTTCTGGTCTCCCACAGCTGCACAGTTGAACTTCAGTCTATTTTAAATCTATATTTAGAAGGTAAATACAAACAATTTGATCATAAATACACATGCCTAATTAGCCAAGCTAAGATTTTTCCACTCCATCTATCTCCAACAGCAAAGATTTTAAGAATTCAAGACATCCACAGTGTAGCCTGGGAAGTTATTTTTAAAGATCATGTGGTACTATAAATACTTCCCAGAAGTTCCCAACTGCCACGTGAGCTGACCCTATGAGATGGAAAATTGAGTGTCCATTTAGTCAGGATTCCTCCAGAAATCAGAATAAAAATATCACAAGTTTGCTAAAAATACCTACATATAGAAAACATGAAAGGCCTTATTTGAAAGTCATTCCCTCGCAGTGCTCAGACCAGGAGTGGTCACTCAGCTATTCAAGTCTAGATCCTGTCATTCTCCTCTTGAAATACAGCTAATTTTCAACAAAGAAAATTTAACGAGGCTTTTTCTAGGGTCCCTGATTAAAGCTACATCTTCTGCAGCTTTATTCCTGTGCTATACCCTCACGATTTCACACTAAGACTGAGAAACTGAAGCCAGGATTTTAAGACCACAATGACTTGACTTTCTACTTTGATATTAATGCCTCGAAATACAAGCGGCCCAGTTCTCCAGAAATGCTGAGCACTTGAATTCGCAATTGACTTCAGCAGGGCTTAGAGAGGTGGAAATCAAAATGCAAACACATTAACTGGTTTCAAACTGAAATGTGATTTGATCAACCTGATTTGAACAGATGATTGGGTTACCTCTTGTCAGCGGTTACAGGAATTGGTCTACGATTCAAGGCAAGCGTCATTTTTAAACTAGCTGTAAATGAGATTCTTGTCCTCAGAAAACTTTTCCTGCTAAACAAGCGTGCAGGTAGAGAACAACACTAATAAAATGTTATTACAGACTTGGAAGACATATCAGTACTGCTTTGAACAAGAAGGATAAAGGGAATTTCTTACTCCTTATTACTTTATACTCAGGCAGTTCAAAACAGTTCTGGCTCCCTCCAAAGATTATTCATAATGAACCAAACAAATAAAACTCAAGTCCCAGAATTCTGACAGACTTCAGACAATTCATAGGCAGCACATCATTCATAATGAACACAAAGTAAGAAAGTAGCGTAACAGCTTCTCACAACTAATTTGTGACTATCCTTTGCCCTGGCTTGAAATCACTATACAGATACATTAAAATATAAATATAAAAATAAGGAGTGTCAGGCCATCTCTTTGTACTGTGCAGTTAAAGTGAGTTGCAAGGAGAAGAAAAACTCCATTCACATTCAAATGCTACTGTCTGAAATGATCTTTAGAAGCATTTGATCACTGGATTGCACTGAAGCTGGGGCCGCTATGGGAAAACATTCAGCTCACTGGAATTCAGTTGTGCATGGTCAAGGTGGGATGGAATATAAAGAAATGGAAAAAAAGAGTAGATTAGAAAAGCACTCTCATATAAGTAACAGTTAATTTGACACCATGACCAACAAAGTCAGGGAGACAAGGAGAAAGGCTCAAAGGAAGCAAAAAGCCCAGTCAAATGGTTGCGTGTTCTGTGTCAGCTGGGTTGTGAGAACATATCTGGTATATTGACTGTAGGAACATTTGAAAACAGCTTTCTCAGATATTTTGGTAAGTTTTAAATAGCAGCAGTCAGAGAGGGACCTGACACAAAGACCAATGCATTCTGTATAGCGTGCTCCAAGAAAGCAAGACTAAAGATTTGGGAGATTAGAGCTGGTTAGTTCACAACCTAGGTAATTCATTTTCAATAATCCACATCACGGTAGATATTTTATGTTTGACTTGAAATGTTCGGATATGTTCAGTTGTAGCATTAGAAAAATATTCTATTAAACATTTAAATGATGAAATTCTCACACGGACATTTCGAACTAACAGAAAAATCAAGCTTAACAAAAAAGGTGAATGGAGATGTCACAAGTGAAGAAAGATGACTGAACAGTCAGACTTGAGGGGAAAGGAGGAGAAAGAGCTGAACCATAACCCAGAGGGAAGCTTAACCCTGAGTAAAGACGTCATTTTAACACAGGTGAGTCAGTTCCCCACAAAGCTGCATAACTGCTTGTGCCAGCAAAGTGAAGATGTAAAGAGAAACAAGATGAGTGGTGGAGGAAAAGTGACAGTTTCTGCAGCCCCAGGGCTGGTTTGCCACTTCACAGCTCTTCAGCTCATTTTTAAAAAGTAGGTAAAACTACAGCCTAAAGGTGTGTGTAACAGCCCAAGTGGTTATCCAATGTGCCTGCCATGGATCTGAAAAGATGCATTAATAATTTGGGGTTGTGCTTTTATTCTTCTATTGTACCAAGTAAACTGCAGGGTCCCTGTCCCCCCCTTGCTAAACATTTCTATGAGTCTAACAAAAATACAAGGAAATATTAAATCAGTATTAGTTCTGCTCCCTGCTATTTTCTTGCCTGTTCCACCAGGCAGAGTAATTACTTGTTCTAGTGTAAACGTGGAAGACAGGAGAAGTAAATATTCCATTTACAAGACAAATGTATAAATGGTTACTATTTCCCCTCTTTTTGAAGTGTACAAACGGACCTAGACTATCAAATTTCCACAGCAGCCAACTGCTTCATTCAGCTATCAAAATGTTGCATTTCTAAATTATGAGCTAGAGGACTTTCTACTATAAAAGAAGTGAAGAGCAGAAATTGAGGTTTTCCTATATATAGATACCTCTTCACACAGGGACTAAAAGATTCTCTTTGCAATTATTTCTGACATTTCAATCAAAACCTCTAGGAAAGAGGGTTATTCTCCAGCAGACACATTGTATGCAGCTAGAAAGAGAGGTAGAAAGGGAAATAATTAAAGCCAGTGGAAAATAATGAGTGACATTCTCTCCAACAAGGAGGGCACATGACCAAATTACAGAGCTATCACACAAGCAAACTGTGCTTAAGTCTCACACACAGAGATGCCATGGATACTTAAAGTCAGAAAAACACCCTTTAAGGAAAAAAACCTAGATTCTGAAGTGGGCATTCACAGCCATTTGCTGTATAAGAATAGGAACTGTTGCTGAACAAGCAACAATCTAAGCCTAACACAAATATTTAGATTCATTTCATGCATCTTTTTCATATGTCTTTTATAAAGATACCTTGAAATATAATGCCATTTGGTAGAAGAGAATTATCTTAAAAACTGTACTCAATCAGTACTTCTGTCATGAAGTTAATGGTAATAAAACCAAAAGTAGTCCTGGTAGCCCTAGAAGGCCATTCACCAGAAGGACCAAAGATAATTAATATTATCAAAGAATCACAGATTAATTTGGGTTAAAAGAGACCTCTGGGAGTCATCTGGTCCCAGGACTGGTTCCAACACTGAAGTTAAAGCACGTTGCTTAGGAGTTTGCACAGTTAATTTTGAAAGTCTCTGTGGATGGTGACTCCAAATTCTCCATGACCAAATCTGCTCCAGTGCTTAACCACCTTGCAGTGAAACTTTTCTCTCTGACACCTGGCCACATCTGCTCTATAATCCTCCTTCAGGCAAACAAAGGTCATGCACATCCCCACCTTGAATGCCACATCCTTCAGCCCCTCAGCAGCAGCCCTCCCTCTGGACTCTCCCCAGTTTGTGAGAATCCTTCTAGATATTGAGAGGCCAGAACTGGAGAGATGTTCGGATGCAGCTTCAGAGGCACTGGGTGGAAGGGAGCAATCGCTTCCCTTGTCCCGTTGGCTGTATTCCTGCTGACGCAGCCTGCTGTGTGGTTAGTGTTAACTGCTGGTTAGTGTTCAACCTCCTGACTCCCAGCAAAGCTCCTACCTTCAGGAACTACCGTTAGTAGCTGCCTTTAGCAGTCAGTCCCAGGATGACTGCTGTGTGGAGTTACTTTTCCCCAGCTGTGAGACTCAACATCTGCTTTTAAGACTTCATGAGAACTCCACCTGGCTTTTTATGTGAATATGGACACTATTCAGACTTTCTTTTCACATTTTTAGCTCTTTAATGCAGGATTACAACTGCAAAATACTTCGTAATTATTGAACTCTGCACAAATGTCCAAATCTAAACAAACAAACATGAAGCATCCAAAAGGACAAACTAGAAGCAATTTTTGATTATAGCAGCTGAATTCTCCAAGTCCCTTAAAAAACAAAAGGGGGAGACAAAGTTTACTGGCTACTGAACACAGGAGCAAGTTTTATGCCCAATATAAACCTGTATATAACTACTGAAAATGACTAAAGCTGCCTCCAGTGGACGTTTTTAATTTTATTTGTTTGGAGAGCTCAGCTTCAACATTATTGCCCATCTCTTTTGGTGACTTGATTATCAGACTCGAGAATTAACCTGTCGAAATGTGTAAGCATCAAATAGGTATTACTTTATCTGGACATTGTGATAGGTGCCTGTATTTCTACCCCGTAGTCTAGTATGTGAGTAAAAGATAAATAACATCATGCAACACAGTTCCTGAAAACTTCAGAGGTCAGAATTGAAGTGTCACTGCTACAAGAACCTTTTGTGAGTAGGTTTTCCAGCCACTTGACTTATGGCCTAGATCAGGAACTGATACAAATTTGCATGTGCTGACTTGAAATTGCAGCACTAGCTTCAAGTACTTACAAAAAGGGAACTAACACACACATCAACCCCTTTACACCCATCTTTAATTGAAACTTTACAATAATGCATTTCCTACCTTAAAAAAATTTTCATACCCAAATTATGACACCATGTCCGGATCCCTTTTTAAAGAAGAAGCTAAGAAGAGTCATTTCCTCTTGGCAACAAAGCTGAGTGTCAAAATAATCTTCTTGTAAACTAAAACCAGTTTCCAACCTTTTCAATTCTAATGGCCAGATAGTTTTCATTCATCTCCATTGGCTCGCACAGAATTACAGTGACATAGCACACAGCATGAGCAAAATCTGCATCAGATAAAATTATGCAGATTTTTCCCAGTTTCTAACCTCCACAAGAATATGTTTCAACAATCTGATCCAAACAAGGTGACCTACCTCAAGCAAGTGAGGCACAAGGAAATTAAGGATTATATTGTATCAGCATACCAAAGTTCAGTGGCAAAAGGTGCAACCCAGTCCCTGAGCTCAGCAGTTAACCTTCTTACATCATAAATGAGATGCACATATATCAGCCTAGGATTCAGAAAAGCTAAAAGTCAACTAGGAGCAGCGAAGAAAAGACATGTCTAAGAATCATAAATTGAAGACTTATGCTAGTTTGAAGGACGATGCAACTGCAACACAAGACAAATATTAAAATACTGACAACAGTAACATCAAGGTCACATAGAAAATGCCAGGAACGGAAATTCTCAGCCAAAAAAATACCCACCACCAATTTTCAAATACACTGGAAGATACAGCCTTTACTTTTGCTAGTAAATCAGGGGTTATACGTCATCATAGCTATATGAGGCCACTTCCTGTTCAAAACCATACATAGAATACACAGGAATCAAGAGAAGAACCTGAAACCCATCAAAATTTCATAAGATGCAAATGCTTCTAAGACAGGAGATGCTTCAATAAAAGCCCAAAAGAGAGCCCATTACCAACTGATCAACCAAAACTAGTATGGGGTCACTGATTTTTACTTTTGAATGCAACTCTAACAAAGTTAAATAGAATAATTAATAACCATGCTACTGACTTTGTAAGGAAAAAAACAATACATCAAACCCCACCAAAAAACTCTAATACTTACTCCAGATAACCTGCTCCTGTTTCAGTTTAACTGTGTACTGAAGATACTTTCATTAAACATTGTTTTCTTATTATTATCCTTGTTTTCTCAGAAGGTTCCACAAGATGACCCAAATGTGACCTAAAAAAGGCAAAACACAACATGCCATTAACCTAATGAGAAAAATCAGCAATTTCTAGTTGATTTAGTAGTGCCATTAACTTTTGGGGCAGAAATATCCAATTAACCGCACATTTTCATTCTCTTCAAATGGTACAACAGTAAAGTCAGTATTATTCACTAACACACAAGCAAACAGGTCAATGTCAAGTCCTCAAATGCTCCACTACCAGGAACAAAGAAGGAAAGGAAAAAACATGTTGGAGTTGCCATTTATTCTCACAATACAGGTATGGCAATCAGTAATTACACCATAAATACATGGTTTAGCTACTACAGATATTTTTAAATTTGTGTAGACTCAATTTGGGGCAGGTCCATAGACAGAAGAAAGGGAAATAGAGTTGTCTTCACCTTCCTAACGCATCTTCTCTTTTACACTTGGCTGTAAGCTAATCTTTGTGGGTTTTTGAAGAGTTTAATGCCATCTGTACTTCTATTGCGGAGAATCTGACTTGATGACACAAGTGATCCCATCTTCCTATTCCTATTTCTACCTGTGAAACAGCAGGGAAAAGGTTCAATAGGTCTCTTCTTACCAGCATCCTCCACACGCACAGGAAAAAGCAGATCCACAGAGCCAAGGCATCATCTCCATTTAGCTCTACCTTGCTAGCCAGGCTCTCAACAAAGTAACATACACAAAAAGTATTTAAAACCCCCTTGAGACCAAAGCAGTGCTATCAGTTTGCACTGATACTATTGGTTTGTAGGCCAAGCCACAAAACACAAGGCATGTAACTACACTCCTCCTCCCATAAACAATTCTGTTTCTAAACCACACTTAGTAGTACACATTGTACTTGCAGGAACTCAACGTGATCAGGAATCAGGGCTATCATTCCCTCTGTCCTATGCAGACCAGAACCTCCATAGAGATCAGTATGTAGATCACTCTGAAGCAACTTAGGTTTCTTCAGTTGCTTTGAGGGAAAAGTAGTTGCTGCCAATCTGCTTAAGTCTGGAAAGAATAAGTTACTGCTCCATGCACAACCTTTTGAAAACAACCTGGTGGTGCATGAAGGCATGTTCTAGTCCAGAAACTTCTCGTTAAAGCATAAGAGCCTGCAGCAGGCAACAGCAAAAAAAGGAGGACTGGAGAAAGCAGATGCATATTTCCAGGTAGCATGGGATTTCTAAATCTTACAGGATTTAGAAATTACAAGGACAAAGGAACAGTTTGAATCTCTCATAACCAACGCTAAAGCACCAGTCTGCCACTAAAATTCTACAGCCATGTCACTGTTTGCTTTTATGGAGTCAGAAAAATCAGAACCAAAACCTAATGGCCAGAAGGCAGGAGCTTGGGAGGTGTGAAACGCCTTACACTATAGATACAAGATAAACAGTCTACTTGCAAAACTTCCACCTGAGGAAGCACTCAGGTGGGCTCAAAGGAGGGACACAGTGTATGTCTGAAGCACCGTGCCCTGGGGCAGAAGCAGGATTTTACCTAAACAGCAGATATCCCAACCTTCTAGAGCTATCTGCCTAACCAGTCACATAATGACAAACCAGATGGTGGGAGCCTAACAACTGTTCTAAATCCACAGGAAATCTTTCATGGAAAACATACCAGCACCAACATAACAAAGAATGGTGCTTTGAAATTGCAGATATGCCACTGCTGGTGTGTATGATGTAAACTTACCCTAACAACAACGACTTCCACAGAGGTTGGCAAACCGCCTAGAAACCTCCCAAATGCACTGTAGGAATCACAGGCAAAATGCGCCAGCACTGATACACTCATAACAACTGTGACCTTATTTCTTTCCTATCAGGGTACTATGGTAGATGGTACCATGCTATCTATCCATTTTATGAAGTTCATCAACGGAAACAATGTGTAACACATATGTTGTCAGATTTCTGGACTAAGAGTGCATTTTATGAAATAACTTGAGTACTAGAGGAGGAAGCAGTCATATTAGTGCTGCCACTTCTGCTCAGAGCCACCTTCTGTCTCATTCTTTCCTTTCCTATCACAGCACATAGTGCAAACTGTGACCTGAAACAGGAGGTAGCTGCTTGGCTCCTATCAAGCTTTAAGTCATGCCCATCTTAGACAGTCAACCTGCAAAACGCTATTATCTAAGACACTGGTGAGGCAAGGAGAGTTAATGTTTCTCATGCCTTATTCAGAATTTGGTGAGAAATAAAAGAAACATGTCTTAGCACAGTGCTCAGTACACTGGCATTCAACTTGAGGGGTAGGCACATGCATAAAGCCCAGAAAGTATCTATGGTGCATAAATTGTAGACATTTAATAAGCAGGTACATTGTGAACAGCTCCTGTCACAGTATATCAGTTCCTGTGCTTGCCACAGTCTCCTGCTTGCTAGATTGCTCCTCGCTTCCCTACAGCTCTGTCCTTCTTCCTCTCTATTCTCACAGTAGTTTGCTTCTCCGCTGCAATTCAGACATGGCATTGACAAGAGGCTTCCTGCTGGTCCTCTGCAACCAGCTGTACCCTGAGGATAGATAGGAGAATGGCTCGCCCTCCAGACCTTGAGGTATTTCTGATGTATACAGGCAAACTACCCACTACTAGATTCGAGCATTAGAAAACCCCCTTTATTACAGGCTGACAATGTGCAGCTTCTTTTTTCTAGCTAACCAGCCCTCCTCATTTTTCAAAGGTTATGAGAGATGGTTATCGCATAACTGCAGATCGTGGTCACGGTCAACCTTTCATATGCCAGTTCACTTGCTACCTTCAAAGCATGCATGGTGAGTTTTTCAAAGGCTGGTGACTACATTAGCTAACAGAAACTCTGCTGGCCTTTTAACTACCATGAACAGCTAGTGAGAACTCCAACTGTACAAGAAACACACAAGCATAAACTCTGGGAATAGAATAAAGGTCAGAAAGACTTGAAGCAAATGCCTCGAGCAACAAACACAAACTGGACTCTGATGAGCACACACTTTTTCCTGCTGCATCTCTCTGGGAAACATGGGAAAGACAAATGTCATTTGGATAGTACCAGTGGGGCCTTCTTCAATGGACCTCTCTTGACTGTAAGCTCAGCCAAGAACACAACACATCACAAAACCACCTTGGGCACTTGCCCATACCAATTCTACAGAAAGTACCACCACAAACCTAACAGAAACCCTAGTCCATTCCAGGTTACAACTTCTGCATGAGAAAATTGATTATGCATGATAATTTTTTGTGAATCCTTTCATTGTGCTTTAATTATATAAATCATCTTTATGCAAATCATAACTGGTTTGGAAAAACAAACATTAACAATCTTACAAACTAGTTCAGGAATGGTGGCACTCAAAACGCCTGAGACAACACAGAAAAGTCTACAGTTGTATGATGTGGACTTCTTTATGTCCACAGAAACACTTATGAATGCATGAGAAAAAAAACAAACCATACCACAAAGGAAGAAAGGGAAAGTGTACAAGAAGCTTTTGCCTAAGACTCCTGTGTGGTATGTAATGCAAAACAGAAACAATTATAAGCCAGGGGAACTCACAAAGAAATTAAAACATAAATCAATAAACAAACAAGGGGAAGGAGGGAGAAAAATCATTCATAAGCAGTACAAAATGCCACACAGAAATTACTGGGCTACTTGTGGCACTCTGGTCTTCCACCCTGTAACAATTTCTAGACGCAGGAGACAGGCTGCTCTGTGAATTCTGCCAGAGCACACAAAGAAACCATTTGTTAGAAAGGATACTCTGCATGCGCTTTAGGGTAAGGAACTTTGAGTGGGTTGAATGACATGACATAGCAGTTTCTTGAGTATCTGCCTCTCTGCAAATCAATCTTCTCTGGAACAATGCACTGAGGAAGGCATCAGGACCAGCACTGAGAGCACTAGGAGATGTTCTGGACAGCAACACATAGAGAAACATACAGCTAGCGTACAGCTGTATAGCTTTTGGGTCACATCCTCAAAGCTGTCTTGCACATTTCCTGCTCTCAAAAGTACTGAAGATTGGACAAGCGAATGTGAAGCTGAATCAGTTGCTGTAGCACCCACTCAGCAATGAAAAAACCATTTCACCAAGTCAGACACAAGGAGGACTAACCACCAGTAAATACACCTAATACCTTCAAATGAAAAGAACACAGAGAAATATAAAGCAACATTCTTATCCCTCCTTCTTCAGTCTTAACTTTCAAGAATAGGCTCAAACTTCTTCAGAATGCTTGCTATCAGGAATTAAGCCATTACAACCCAAGCTGAGCAATTACACCAGTGAGAAGGAGAACTTGCAGCAGGACCCACGTGGCTGAATCACGACAACATGCACCTTCCACATATCGCAAATCTTTGTGCAAAGGCTGAAAATGCAAATTAAAGCCTGAAGTTGAAAAAATAATTTCCTGTGTGTGGCATAATGTTAACTGCAGACTGATCCAAAGAGGGGAACCACACGTAAACATCACCCTAATTATGCAGTGCCCGTAGTCTCTTTCATCAGCAGAGACCAGTTTTGACCTTTTAAAGGTGGCATTTCTGCAGTAATACCAAGAGACAAAGTAATTTACTGATAATAGTCAGCATACTGTTATACACACACAGCAATGTTCTTCCTTCTGTTTGAATTTCACAGGTGCTGGTTAAAAACAAGTATCATCCTTACATAAAAACCCTCAACCTTATCAGAAATGCGTCACTTGAAAATGCAGACCACAGCTGCTCTACGAAACCCACCCGATTCGTCCAAAACCTTTTTAACCAAACCAAGCATACACTACAAGCTCTCATCGTGTAAAAATACCCACAGAAAACTAAAACCACCAAACAAGCCAAGACAGAAACTGCAGAATACCAAGCTCTAAGCCAAAAGAGTTGCAAAGAGAGATCTATGTCAGGGCTACAAGTCAGTTTAAAGACTTCAGACAGACAAAACAAAGACCACAAAGCGTTTTCATGAATAACTGAAAAATATGGGGCAGTGTTACTCTTGAAGTTACATGGACAACAGTTTGAAACATGATTTGAAGCTAAATTCAGCCACATCCTCATTAAGAAGATCTCAATATCATAACTATGTTTATCCAGTGGGTGATTCAGAGCAGGAGCTCTACTCAACTGCTATGAACCACTCTTTATCAAAGCCATGTTTGCTCGACCCAGAGAGCCAGCCTCACAAAGCTACAGCCCACCTCTGTAAAACTCCCTTCAGTGTCCAAGAGGCCTACTTAAAATAACTTGATACTCACACAAGCACATACTAATACGCCCTGGAATAAATTGGATGGTTTTGTTATTTGGTTACACACACTGCTGAATTATTTTCAGTTTAGAACTGTAAGAAAATACTAAAAAAGAGATTGCAAGCTTTCATCAACTCTATTTTTAAAACACTGATTTCTAACAGAGTGTCAGTTACTGACATCTGAATTTAATTCATGGGAGAAGAAGAATCCCTCTGTAGAAGCGCTACATCCGGGTGGTGCTCAAGGTTCAGTAGCCCAATAATCCTCCTACTCACTGTAGTTTAGAACTCAGTATGATTGAAGTTGTGATGCAGATGCCAATCTTCTGTCCTTATGATAGTCAACAAAAGGGCAAAAGATGTCACGTTCTTACTGGCACTGAACATGAAGGACCCTCAACTAAAGGAGCAAAGATACTTCCAGGTGGCATCACCTGCAGGGCTTAGAATCAGCAAACAGAAACCTAAACAAAAATAATTGCTGTTTTCCCAGAATGATTCAACTGGTTCTATTCTGCTCTTCCCCCTTCAAAAGAAACACCTCTGGGCAGAGCAGAAGGGGAACACATCATCACTGTTAATGAAGCTTAACAATAAGATGCTAGCACATGGCATGTTTTTCCCTCTCATTATCTTCAGCAACCAGTCTTTCTCTGATTTCAGTGCAGTGTACTGAAATTGAGATTGTGAAAGTCTCTCTAAGCGGGAGACTCTGCAAATGTGCTCAGTAATAGAGTGCTGACCGCCAGTGCCAATAACTTACAATGACAACTGTGGAACACCTAAACATCCTAGGGCAGATTCTGGGCTGGAGAATGCACTAGATCTGAGGGTACTTCAGGGTTCTACAGGCACAAAGTTCTAGGTGGCATGTGACCATTTTATAAAACCAGCAGTGTTTGTATGATTTCAGATGACTCACAAACAAGTGCTTAGATTTGCTGTGTACTGGTTGAAAATATGGAGTCAAATGAGTAACACTTTCCAGCTCATTTCCAGTTCCATTCCAGTTTAGGACACAAGTGATTACCCAACTGGTTCAGTAGCTCCAAAGCTGGTGACAAAGGAATGAATAGCTTAGATTGAACAGATTCATCCATGTGAAGATGTAAGCTGCCCCACCTCCTCCAGGGCCCACACATCCCTGGCACCTCTAGGCAAGCGCTGCAGCTTTTCTAAATTTGGTTCACTAGATCTGGCTTACAGAAATGAACAATTAGAAGCCATGGTCACACAGCAGCACTCCGCCAAGAAATCCATACCTATATATGCACACACATGCATACACACGCAGAGTGTGAAGCTCAAAGGCTTGAGGCTGAGCTAGCATAACCACCAAGCAGTAGTTCAAGCAGGTCTAAACAAATCCACTACCCTGCACAAGCCCTTGTGACATCTACAGAGATGTTAGCAAGATCTCATGAAGTGCCAGTCAACTGGTCCGCAATCGCTGCACGACCTCAGCAGTCTCACTACCAAAATTCATCTTTCTGAATACTGAAATCGATTGTAAGCAAGAATAAAAGAAAATCTGGTTTTGCATGAGTTTTCATTACATCTAAAGCAGCGTTTGAAAACAGAAGTCTTGGGGAGAGAGGCGCTGATTGCCAGCAGCACAGCAATCTGTGTACCTGTGAGATGGCAGCCAAGCACTGATTCTTTTGGTCCTGTCTCACACCACAATTATGCCCCATCCTTTTCTTCTAAAACCTACTTTTGAAGCTAAATTAATTCTTGGGCATAACACAGAACACAAGGACTTGTTAAGGAACAAAATCACCTCCACACTATCATTTTTGACGAAAAATGTTTTTAATCTAAATATTCATTTAAAGAGCTTAAGGCCATTTTCAGGCACTCTCAAGTTTATGAAGTCCTTCTCCACGGTTTCCCTCTGAGAGGCTTCAGCTCTTAATGATTAAAGGTACAGAGCTCCCACTGACTAAGCATTTCCTTAGAATTCAGGACACCTGAGCACAGCTCTTACTGTCGCTGCATTTTCTGCTCACTAGTGTGTCATAGACGTAAAAACACTGCAAAAAACCCTCTTGGTTCCACCCAAAAGTTATTAAATTAATAAACAACCACTTGCGTTTTAAGCAGAGAAACAGAACAGTGAGTTTTCATCTTAGCTCTACAAAGGTCCTATCACAATTATTTAGTTATCTGAAGTATTAGTAGGACCACTTGTGATTTCTCTTTCTTCTGATCTCTTCTGTGCAGTCTATTTTCTTCACTACTTTCACAAGCTTATGTTTCACTTCCCATTTACATTCTACTAAATGCCTGCTCTGGTGAGACCATGCAAATTTCTTCCTATTTCATTTCCAAATTCTGCTTTTTGTTGTATGCATCTTTAGTTTTATATAAATGAGAAGACATGAATAGAGTTACACAGCAAAACTAAACAATTATTTCTCAATAATTAAGTGCAATGAGCCGTTTTGTGAAGCTGCCTCCCACTCTGCTCCAGGTATGTTTAAAGGCTTTGCTCTTTCTGATTAAAACAAACTCCAAAGCATGGACTGCAAAAGATTACAAACACAGTAGTGTCCAGCTAACTGTACTTCAAAGACACGCTGCAGTCAAACTTGCTGTTTGACTTCAAATATTGCCACCTGATAAATATCAACAGTATTTCATCACTAACATCATGCATATAGTCAATACTGTCTGTAAATAGTCACTAAGAATATTTTTTGTGCTGAAGGAAAAATTCAAGTATCTAACAAATGCAGTTTACCTTCAGCTATATCCCTAACTGAAAAGCAAATCTATAAAGTTCCTTCATGTAACAAAACTGTAGATCTTAGTTTGCTTTTGCTCCCCATTCCCCCTTCTTTCAGGTAGGTATTGCCCCATTCTCTGGCGCTGCAAACTCCACAGTGTTAACAAAGAGGCTGCCAGTTACATGCCACCATGTATAAATTCAGGTTTCCAGAGTGGTTACAGAAACCTTCCAAGAACATCAACTGTCTTAGAGAGCAGAAAGGGGACCCGGGAAGCAAGAGCAGCAGGGGCTGAACAAAGCAAGGACAGGCACCCTCCTGCTCCAATTAGCCACTCAACAGCAAACCTGAAGTGCATCGAAAGGGATGGGGAAAAACAGGCAAAACTGAACAGAAAACTAGTAGCAAGCATGAATACAAATTGGGGATTTTGGTTTAATTTCTACGCTTCCTCTGCAATACTGAATTACAGAAGCTTTACAATGTCCCTATTCCTCCTTCAAATTCATGATCAGCAGTACAGTAACAATCAGTGAACAGTTTAGAATGGATCTGGGAGTGATTTTGAGACCAAATTTTCTAATATGAAATTAAACAAGCACATTCTCGGGTTCCAATACAAACCTTTGCATTAATATCTACATTTATAGCAAGATTATTTTATTCCTTTCAATAGCTATTTTTAATTCAATATAATAAAAGCTGGAATGCAAAAATATCTTGGTAGACTGCTCCCTTTAATGCTTCTTTATATAAAAATTCTACGTATTAAACCCAGGAATAATTCAACAAGTATGCAGCTACCAGGCTCTGCTCATGTGCGTTAAAAACCAAACAAGAATGCACACAAAAAACCCAAACAAACCAAGAGTTCAAACCTGAATTTGGACCTAAAAGTCCATATGACTAGTATTAAGATGTTTTACACTGCTTTTAGCTACATCACCTCAAATTACAGAGCATTTGGTGCAAAAAAAAACCCAAAACAGCCAACCAGAAACCTCTACTTTCATCAGCTGCAATGCTCAGCATAGTAATTTAGGCTATATGCCAGTTTTCAGCTTCCTTCATTAATGAAAAGGTTTCATTAAAGAACTATCTTCTCTACAGACATATTGCTTGCAGAAGTAAAAGCTTTCTGTGGCATCAGAGAACACTGCAGGGAGAAATCTACTTCTGTACCTGGAGCTGTGACTTCCTGTAAGTACCCTTTACAGTGCGTTGCCATGTGCATTCTCCTCAGTGAAAACAGTGGCAACAGCTACGACCCTGTGCGATAGCACCACTGGCACAGCGTACAGATACTGGTGGAATAAGCTTCCTCCATAAGGACAGCAATCTGCTTGGCAGGTGAACAACTGCTTACTCTCAGTATCATAGATGCTATGGTGAACAGAACTGCTCTAACCAGATGAAGAACAATTCTATATTCAGCGTGATCAAATTGCAAAGCAATTCCTGACATTATAATGAACCATGAACAACAAGATGGAAAGAATAAAACACAACCCTCTTGACATTCTCTGCAACATCTGTAAAACCACAAGACTAAAGAGGAACTTGACAAAGGCTGAACTGAAAATAATTCGTGCTCTGACATTTTCCCAGGGGCATGGTGTGGAAGGACTGAGAAGAGGATGCAGCAGGTGCATCCTGGGGAATGCATTTATCCTCCTGCTACCACTGAATTATGAGATCAGCATTTGCCTCAGTTTCCAGAAAACAGCTCTTTCCCCATGAATGAGAATGAGTTCCTCCTTCTTCCAGAGCAAACCACTAGAGAGACTTTCTTTTGACAGCCACTTCACTACATCAGAACAACTTTCTGTTCTGGAACAGGCTGCTTCACCTCCAAACAACAGCAATAATAATATAGGAGGTGTGTAAACCTGGGCACACAGAAGAGCACTGGAGCAGGAGAATTTGAACTTCAGTAATCCTTAAAATGTGTCATATTAACCAGAAATCAAAAAGTGTCCCTTACAAATTAAAGCAAAGGCTTTTTCAAGTGCTCAGACAAACACTGACAGTTTGACCACGTTAAAAACTTCTCACCACCACACTTGACAGCCAGTGATTTATTTACCAAGGGGTGCAAGTCTTGAGGACAGACTCAAAAAATATTTGTCTTCAGTCCTTTCCAATTCTCTCCCATGGTAAATCAAAAGAAAACAAAGGTCCTCCTATAATCCCATTTTACTTGTCACAAGTAAATCATAGGAAAGGAGAAAAGGTACATCACAGAACAACAGAAAGTTAAATAACACCTTACACCATTTCACTTGCCACCAAGACATCTTTCTTCCGATTAACTAGGCCTGTTCATCACCAAAACGTAAAAGCTTGAGCTGAAAGTTCCAGGATTGCTGCCACTTCTGAAGACTCTTCTCTTACCTAATAGGTTTAGCCAACCACGCTGCCTGTTTTTCAAGAAAACCATCATTACATAGGTAAAAACCCTTTATTACTCCACAAATAGAGTTAAAAAGCAGAGTACAAAATAGCAAGCTAGTTTCCCGGCGAACAAGCCCCAACTGAATCAGCAATGAAGAAGCAACTTTTGGTATCAAGGGGGTGGAAAAAAATTCCTAACAATTGGTATATGTTAGGCCTGGCTCTTCTGAGCTTTATCAGCATTAGCACACCCAGCCTGGGCATCTCATTCTCCTGAGCCAGGAACCCCAGACGATCAGTCTTAAGCCCCAATACAGCAGTATTCTAAAGTGGGCAAGTAGTGATAGGAAGACAAAAGTGCTGAGGGCCCCTTTAAATCCTGTAGTTGCACGCAATAGAAGTTAATGAGTTATCAAAGTACAAGTAAATCTGAAAATGCAGCGAGGTGATTTGTGAAACTCACATTAAGAAGGAAGTAGCTCGAGGACACCAAATTGATTAGCTGCAGTGATAGACTAAGGCAAGAATTGCTCTGCCTTCTCAGGAAATATACTTAGAAGTGGAACAGGAGTATTAACTCAGAGAAAACAGCTATAAATAGAAGGGGGTTAATCACTCAGATTTCTATTCCCATGACAAGAATACACTAAAGATTCTAACTTTTTAGTCCTTTAATATGATGCTTTTCAAATACTTTACCTGCTGTACTACAGTCTGCTGCTACCTACTTTTATGAATATGACTCCTTTTGTAATACCATAAAGAGGGTTTTCTTTCAACAAAAGCATTTTCCACAGATACTAGGCAAAGTGAGGCTGTGCATGAGCTCAGGTTATATGTGGCCACTGGCCACTTAGAAATACATTTACTTTTTATCCATTCTAACATAAAGCACATGAAACCTACTTGCTATTCATTTCAAATATCATAGGTTCTACAACCTATTTTTCAATTAAACATTTGTATATATCCTAAATCAGCAGAGAATCACAGAATTGCTAAGGTTGGAAAAGATCTTTAAGATCAAGTCCAACCATTAATCCAGCACTGCCAAGCCCACTATTAAACCACATCCTTGAGCACCACATCTATACATCTTTGAAACCCCTACAAGGGATGACAGTTGACACTATGCATGTTCAAGGACATAAACACAAGTTTACCAGGCAAAGACACAGTATAGATGAAAACACACCATGATAATCAAACTTCTTTAAGCTTGAACAGTAGCCATGTGACACACTTGGAAACAGAAACAGTAATCACAAATCCCTAGGCCAGTGCTTTACCCACAGTATTTCTCACTCAAGTAAATTAAAGTTGAAACTTTCAAATTAAACAAAATGGAGTAAAATACAACATACAGAGAGAGATGTTCTCCATTTAAAGAGTGGACATAGATAAGGACCTCAGTTATTTTGTGGTGAACAGCAAACTGAATAGGAAGTGGGTTGTAACCCAGCCTATCTACAGTGATAAAGTCTGAAAGCACCTAATAGGCTCATTCAATTTCCAAAGACAGAGAGCTGTTAGCAAGTCTTGATGAATCTACTACAAACTCAGAAGAGAAATTATGAGGAAAAGGCTTCATTGTGGTCTTCACATTGTTTCTAACGTTTTAAATCAGATCATCACATCTTGCAAATCTTGCTTCTCCCAAAGGATGCAGTTTCTGCTAAACGCCCTTCCCTTTTTATGCGGTACTTTTTTTGCTCTTCTTAATCACTGCAGCTCTTCATACACTGGGTTTATTTACAGTACCCACAGGAAGTACAAATTACTATAGCTATCAAAACAGACTACTATATAAAAACAAACCATGTTTATATACTCGTGTCAGCTGAACTCTTACAAACTTTGGCAGAATCACATTGCTTATTGAAAAACGGTATCCTGACACATAAAGATTCAACAAAGAAAAATGCTTTCATTATTACTCAGGTGAAAAATAAAGTCAGAGCATTATGCTGAGCTCACAAAAATATTCAACATAGCTCGAGAGCAGCTATCCAAGTGCAAATGTTTTTAATGAAAAATATTACTTCCTTCTATCACTACAGTACTTCTGAAGTGCTGGGGAAGTCAAACTGGCTTAGGATGAAGCCTTGCTGTGTTACATGCAGCTTAATACACATTTTAATAATCACCTCTCTTCATCTTCAAATAACATTTCAAATTTTGGAAGCTTACACATAGCTTGGAATCATTAAATTCTTATTTAATGAAAATTTAGCTATGTAGATGGATGCAGCTTATCAGTTTATTAAACGGCCTTCTTTTATTTTCAATAAAATATAAAAGGGCTTCTGTCAGGAGCATCGTATCTGCCTTATGTGGATATTAAAAAGAAGCTGCACAATATCAGCCTGTTGACAACAGATAACCAGTCTCTCCCTATTCTTAGTAACGACAACAGAAAGGAAAGTCTCCTTTTTTTGTTAGCAGAGTTTTGTGCCAAAAATTAATGCACCATTTGCTGCTGACAATCTGCCAGACCAATGATGCCTTTCTTCACTCAAGAGGGTTCAGAAACCACTACTCACTTTCCAGTCAGCATCTATCACAGATTCCCAAATACAGTCCTCCCATGAAAAGAAAACCAAGGCAGCTTTTTTCACATATACACACCTCTTCACACTTGAATTATTACTACAAATAAATAATTAAAAATACATCAGCAGAAGCAGATGAGGATTCTGCACCTCCCGATATTATGGCTCAATCCTAATGTCATGGTGCACATGAAACTTCGATTCAAACATAGCAGAAGAAAACTGAAAGAATAAAATCATACAATCACAGAATCATTTCAGCAGGAAAAGACCCTCAAGATCAAATCCAATCATTAATCCAGCACTACCAAGTGCAACGCTAAACCACATCCCTAAGCACCATCACGCCTACCTCTTTTAAACACCTCCCAGGAACGGTGACTCCACCACTTCCCGGCAGTCTGTTCCAGCGTCTTATCACCCTTTCAGGAAGAAACTGCTTCTGATACCCAGTCTAAACCTCCCCTGGTGCAACTTGGGGCCATCTCCTCTCCTTCTATTACTGCTACCTGGGAAAAGAGACTGACCCCCACCTTGCTACAACCACCTGAAAGGTGGTTGTAAAGCTACATTTCCAATTCTATTTATTTCATTAGGTTCAGACTCATCATTGTGTGTTGCAGATCTCCATGAATTAGTAACAGGACTTACATTCCACTGTGTCTGACATTTGGCTATTTCATATGCCTCTATGGACTGCATTCACATATATGCAGTATCTCTGTTCTACTGATGCCTGTGTATGAAATACCTCTTCTTTACTTAGAGGATCCCTGGTTATGACTCAGACAATCCTCCTTAAATATCACAGAATCTACCAGGTTGGAAAAGACCTTTAAGATTATCAAGTCTAACCTTTACCCCAGCACTGCCAAGTCCACCACTAAACCATATCACAAATGGCCTAGTCTACAAGTTTTTGAACACCTCCAGGGACGGTGATTCCACCACTGCCCTGGGCAGCCTGTTCCAATTCCTGACTGCCCTTCTGGGGAAGAAATTGTTCCTAATATCCAGTCTAAAACCTCCCCGGCACAGCTTTAGGCTGTTTCCTCTTGTCCTATCCCTTGTTCCTTGTGAGAAAAGACCAGCCACCCCCTGGCTCCATCCTCCTTTCAAGTAGCTGTACAGTGATAAGGTCCCCTCTGAGCCTTCTCCAGACTGAACACCCCCAGGTCCCTCAATTGTTACTCATCAGACTTCTGCTCCAGGCCCTTCACCAGCTTCATTGCCCTGCTCTGAGCAGAGACCCCTCTGCAGAACCTTCCTACCCTCCAGCAGATCAATACTCCCACCCAACTTGGTACCACCTGCAAATTTATTAAGGGTGGACTTGATGCCCTCATCCAGATCCTCAACAAAGATATCTTCACTGATCTCTTCAACTGCATCCTTAGCAGAGCATAAAGATAACTAGTTTGTAAATTCAGGGGTCCTCCTCTGTATTAGCTGAAACAAAAGGAAGAAATTCAGCACTAAAGGCTAGAAATACAAATACTCCAAACCCACATGATTTTCAGAGCACCACACAGTGGAGAATCCCGAAGGCCTTGCCTGCCTTACCAACACCCATTTAAGTCCATCTGGAGGGAAAAGCAAAAAACACAACCCAAACCACACACCAAACCCAGCACCTCAACACCAGATATTGCCAGCAATCTTCAAGTATTGGAACGTACAGGATCCAACAGCTGGCCTCCCAGCATCACAATTTGCTACCATGCCAACCCCCACATCTCTCTGGTGAGCCCTTACCGTAGCAGTCCACTCAGTTCCTAGCCTGGACCTCAACTGTGACTACTGGTTTTCTTCCCTTCCTCAGCTGCCACCAGAAAGTCCCTTATTCTGCATATTTGGTTTTACAGAACATCATACTCCATAAAGCATGAATTATTTCTAACACACATCCTCACAAGAGGACCCCTCCAGGGCACTGCAAGGAACACTAGCCTATGCCCCCAGGAACCAGCAGTCATGACACTTAACAGAGTGAAAACTCCTAAACGGTTAACACACAGGCCTTTAATGTCTTTGAGGGTTGGGAGGGAAATGATGGAGGATCTGGGGAGAATGAATAAGCCAAGAGCAATAAATTTAATGACAGACTATAAGAAGAAAGAAAGAAAGAAGAAAAAAAAAAGAAACTAGAATCTCAGGAATACCAAAAGGTGCATGAAGTGGAAAAAAGGACAGGCACAAGGACCAAAGTGCTTTGCAAAGACAGAGGAAGGAATTTTGAGGCATGAAGCCAATCAGGAGGAGAACACAGTGCCCAATTTCAAAATAACTTTTTATGTGCTTCTTTGTACCACAACAACTTTGTACTTAGCTTTGAGTTTCTACTGACAACATTTACCTTACAGAAAACCATCATACTGCAGTACTTGCAAGCAGCCTTTTGGGTGGTTATTTGTAGCAACACAAATGCAATCAGTTTTTTATATCAGGTATGCTTTATGTTTTTCTGTTATTAACATCCTATACTCATGAACAGCAAATTGTTAACTGAAAACGACATAGCATGTTTTGAAATAGCCATCTTTCATTCTTAGGAAATAAAATGATGCAATCAGATCAAAATTCATCTCTCAAGCACCTTATTTATAAAAGATAACAAAGACATTGCTCAACAGATAGCTACCACAAGAACTTCAAGCACTACAAACGTTACTGGTTATTCTGTTTCATTTCCTAGGCACTTTGCACAATATTCTCCTAATCACCTGCCTACTCTGGTTTTTAAACTGCTTCTAGTACTCTGCAGCTGCACACAAACACAAGTCTTCCACACTAAACCCGTCAGAAACTCACTTGACAGCAGGACTGCGAGCCTCTTACAAAGTGTCAGGTCAATCCTACAGAATGCCAGCTATTGCACATTCCACACAAAAGCCTTCATAAACAACTGACTGGTCTTGCGCCTATTTGTGAAGTATTTTATTGCTTTGTTAAAGACACCTTTCTCTGCATTCAGCCAGCAAAGGGCTTTCAAAAAACACTGCAAACCAGCAAATGCTACAAAATACTCTACCATAAAACCCAACACACACTAATATTCTTATTTATTCTTATCAACTGACAAAACAAACAGTTGATTCAAACTCCAAATGTACATAAACTAACTCACTGAATCCTCTCATAGTCCTTTTTTTTTAATCCAGTGGGTGTACAGTGTCTGGGGGCAAGGGGAGAACAGGAATGACCCAAAGCCAAAGCAAACAGTGTAAGCTGCTCCTAAGGGACTCCACAACAGTTAAAAACCTTCATCAGCTCCAAATTAACAACTGACCAAGAGCTTCTGCCTTCTGCTCTGGATACAAGAGTTCTGGAACAGAAGCCTCAGAAAAACATTGTGAAAAGCCTAGACCTTTCTGTCTAAACCTTAGGTAGTCATGGAATCCCAGACTGCTTTGGGTTGGAAGGGACCTTAAAGCTCATCCAGTTCCAACCCCCTGACACGGGCAGGGACACCTTCCACTGGAGCAGGTTGCTCCAAGCCCCATCCAACCTGGCCTTGAACACTGCCAGGGATGGGGCAGCCACAGCCTCTCTGGGCACCCTGTGCCAGCGCCTCAGCACCCTCACAGGGAAGAACTTCTTCCTAATGTCTGATCTCAGCCTCCCCTCTGTCAGGTTAAAACCATTCCCCTTTGTCCTAGTGAACCCCAAAAGATAGTTGTGAGAACACACTGACCACTCAAGTCTCAGAAAGATATTGGAAATCACAGGACTGCAATCCTCTCCTCTCTTCCAGTGACTTCATGCAAAGAAGAAAGATACCACCACAAAGAGGCCTAAAAACCAAACCAACAACAAGGGACGAGGCTGGGAAGAGGTGAAGTGGGTGGGTATCCTATTATAGGGTGCATCTTTCCCAACCAATTGTCATGGAAGGGATGGGGAATGTATTTATACAGCTATTGTATGTGTAATAGTCACAATTCTTCATCATCTCTTCAATGTACTTTATTTTTAGAAGCAGACCTATTCCATCAGGTCAACTCACTCCATTCCGCATTACAACATGCACAGTTGAGTTACACAAGCACAAAACTAGACAGTGATATCTCTGATGGAGTTGAAGATATTTTGATGTAGGCCTCATAAAGCTACTCTAAAAATCACAATAACTTCTGTAAATAGTAGCAAGTTATTTTGGAATCAGAAAAGAACCCTTTACAGTACAGTTTTGTAGTGAAAATTTAATGCAATGCCACTTACCAAGCACATGCAAGTTCAACAATTTCAAAAGAAACAAATGCTTTAAGTAGCAAATTTTTATTAAGTATATTTTGCATCACAAGAAAAATTAGTGCTCATAATTCTTGTGCTCGCTTTAAATGCCCAAAACGAGTATATAATTTCTCTATGTAGATTTAGCTCCAGAGACACAAAATTACTCCCAACTTCAATTAACTCACAATTCTAAGAAACTGAATAATTGAAAGCCTCACAGCTGCACCCCTCCCTTCCTGCCTCCCTCCTATTTAATGCAACTAAAAGAGAGCTGGAGCACTCTCCCCTACAGTCAGCAGCCAGAGCTGTGAAGTAGAAGTAGCAAAGATGGTACCCAAAGACTGTCCGAGTCCTCCATGTGCAAACAACTAGAGCCAGGAAAGGCTGTATTCTGTAGCTAACAGTTCAACTTTGGCTACCTAGAACTGCCAAGACCAAACAAATAAATATGGACATACCCCTCCCCATCCAAAAAAAAGGATAATCAGTGGGAGACAGTATAATTGCTCCGATCTGCTTCTCAAAGGAAGCTTTTTTGACACATCAGTGCCACTATTTGTTTCTTTCATCTTCTGAAGCCACTATGTAAATTCAATTATTTTGGTAGCTACATATCCACAAGCATTTGCACATAACAACCTCGCTCTGCTACTCTAATATATGTAAATGGAAACACATTCCTGAATTTAGTTCCACCAGAGGTTGAGATATAAATATTTACCCATGTAAAACTGACAGACTGTAAAACAGATTATGTTTGTTGTGCCTAAACTAACTTGCACTTCAGGCATTATACAAATACATGTGACCTTCACCTTGCAGAACCTCTGCTTTGTGATTTCCGACAGACCGGTCACACTGGTACCTGCTGCTAACTGTGGACCCTAAATATGCACCTTACCAAGCCAAAGCTTTTGCTTACAAGTTGCTATTGTGATTTCCGAAACTACATTACTAGCCACAAAACAAACTGTTTAATGCACTCAGGCCCTAACACTGAAACTGTTCTAGCCCTCCACAATTCAAAGTCCTCATAATCTGAGGCAAATTAGATGCGAGATGTACCATGTAGCACTACGTGTGTTCAGGCTCCAAGGGTATCTGTTTGAGTACAAACACACACGTTTACTAAAAAAGCCCAATCAAGCAAGTTTTCCTATGTAACTGTGCAAATAATGCTTATTTCAGGGTTTTCTCTCCTGCACTGCTTTCACAGCAACTGCCAGCTGTGAAAAACGGTGAACTTCATGGTCTGCTGCTGCCAAGAGCAGCAAGTCAGAAAGTCCACCTGAAGCAGAAGCAGCCCCCTGGACTTTGCATTTAATACAGTGCCACAGCCCACAGCTGAGCAACCCACATAGATATTTTTAGGAAAGTGAATTGGTGGCAACTTTCAGAGAGCTCAAAGCTCCACGATACCTAGACCTATGAAGAAGCACTCCAGCTACTTGAACTTTGTGCCTCTGGTCGCTGAAACACACCACCAGCTTGCACTTCCACCCCACTAAGTCACACCACTTAGTGCTCTTCCTGCACCCTGCTCATGTATATAGCACTCTGACAGCTTGTGTTTTACAGGATTTGGGGTTTAAACTTCACATTTGTGAAACAGAGCATATTGCAGACATATGCAAATGATTCACAACACGCACATTTCAGAAGCTGATATGTTTAACTTGCAAGAAAGAGCAAGGAGCAGTGAAATCAGGCAGGAGAGGCAGGACACGCTCCCTCTTTACTATAGCACAAGAACCAAAGATTTTTCTTTCCTTTCTTTTTCTTTTTTAAGGCTTTCCTACACTAGAATTTGGAGTTCTGCCAAAAGTCTATAGACAATTGGAGAACTAGCAAGCGTATGACATCAGATATTCCAAGGAAGTGAAACCTGCCTTAGCGGAAGTGATTTTTGTTCAAGAAACCCAGATATTCAAACAGGCATCAACAAAATATTTGAAGACCACGTATGGAGGAAGTTCCTTTCTAAAAGATTCTTAAAAAACATTCAGCTCCAGGCTGAACCCCCACCCAAACACGTTTCCCAGTCAGTCCGTAACAAAGGGCTCTTGATGCCAGTGATATCCCTGATATTCCTTTTTAAAAAGGCAAAAGAAAACCAGTTACCAAACAATTTTTGTTCAATAATCCTTTTCTTTCTTTCACTCTTCTGAAAAGCACTGCTTGCTGGCACGAAACTTCCAAAGCCTGGAAAGCCATCATCAGACTGAACTGAAGCCTCTAGATGAAAGTGTCCAAGTGACCTGGTGATTGATTCCCCAGGCACCTTAATGCATTCCATTCCACAACCCTCTGCCAAGTGTCTGGGTATCCAGTATTTCTCTATATGCAATCTTCCTAAAAGCAAGTGTGCTATAAAGTTTAATTTCACCTTTTAGCTAATCTTTGAAGACCTATGGTTGTGGGAGTCTCATGCCACAGACCACAGGCCAATCAAAGTTCTATGATACCCTTCATGTACTCACATAACCTTGAACCCTAAACTACAAACCTGAAAATATAAATAAGGTGTGACTGGGGCTCCTAGCAATACCCAGTTTCAGGAGCTTACAAAGCCTGAATAATTCTCACTATCAACAGGGTAATAGCAGCATTGATTTAGAGAACGCTGAACACTTTGGCTACAGATGCCGATTTCAAACGAACAAAACTCATCAATGAATCTGGTGATAAGAAAAGTGTAAATGCTTAAAGTCCTGCCAAAAAGAAAAGCACAATAAGCTTTCTTGATTTTAGAGGGTATCCAGCAACACAAGCACTGATGCTGGACAGGCCGTTCTGCCATGAAGTTCTCCCGGTCTCTTTCAGGAACTTTTAGTGTACATTAGTACCTTACACAGAAACAAGCCCTCATCTATGGAAGAGCTTCGCTGCCTGTTGAGAAATCACCCGATGGCACCACAGTATCAAAGCGGTCACCCCGCGGGCTGCACGCTGAACGAGCATCCAACTGCAAACACGTAAACACCACTTTTTCCACACAAATTCCTGCGGTTCAGGACGGAAACAGCGCTCGGAAACTCAGCTGGAAACAGCCGGGGGCACCGAATGACCTGAACGCCCCTTAAAGAGCACAAAGCGATGGCCAAGGGCCGTCAGGGCGAGCTTCTCCGCTGCCCAGCTTCACCAACCCCACTTGTTGCGGCGGCCGTTAACCGTCGCGCCCCGCTGCGCCACGCACAAAGGGCGGCCCCGCGCTTCTCGGGACTGCCGACAAACGGCCGCAGCCGCGGGCCGAAACCTGCCCCCGCGCCGGGAAGAGGGCAGCGCCTCCCGCCCGGGTTGAGCAACCCCCGTGTCGCAACGGGCGGCAGCCCAGAAGCGCTCTCGCTCTCCGGGCGGCGCTCGGCGCCGCGGGGCGGGG